>JAAAKE020143815.1:0-13248 GCA_010014785.2 Anisolabis maritima | reverse complement strand
TCTCCCTCCTTCCTACTCTGCCCCACAGGGAATTTTTTCTTATTCACTTTTTTTTTATTGGGTAATTTGTTCTCATATTTTCCTTATTTTAATTTTTGTTTAGTTTTGTTTTTGCAATATTCTTAGTATTAGGAAGATGGCTGTCCCTCGCTCTGAATATGCCAGCCTAAAAGAAATAGTATAAGCATGGAATACTACTACCCAGATTCTAGTCAAACATAGGTGCAAAGCAGTGTGGGCACGTCAAGACTCCCGAAAGCCTCAATACTCAAAAAAGTAAATCAATTTAAAAAAAAAATGGATAAAAAAAAGAGGGAGCGACATCTTATAAAATTGTACAAAGATGCCATAAGTGCAAAGCATGGGCCTAATATTATCTCCCCATTTATCAAATTTCTTCTCAAAATTCTATTAAAAAATACAAACAAAATAAAAAATTCGTAGAAATATCTTGTCATTTGTTAATTCATTATACCGATGAATATTTTTAGTTTTGCATAAATATTTTGTTGCGGTTAGTAAGCTATATATATATATATATTGAAAGGTAAAAGAAAAATGTTAAATAGGTGAGTGAGAGAGAAGAAAAAATAATGATAATAATGATGAGGAGGCAGAAAGAATGAAAGAGAGAAAGAGATTGATAAAATGAATTAAATAAGAGAGTAGAGAAGACCACCCAAGTTGAAAAGTGAGATAGGAATATATATATAAATATATATAGGTATATAGAAGAGGCAGCCATGCGGCTCGATTGAAGGTGATAGGAGTGGGGAGAGGTAGAGAGAAGAGGAGAAGGTAGCGTGACGGCCGAATTTCCAGCGCCCAATGGCTGCTGCCTGGACAAAAACACTAAAAAAAAGCGCTCCATTAACAGTTCAATTTGACTCCAAAAAAAATTAAATTAAATAATTCTTATCAATGACAGGAAGTCAAGTCTCTATTCCCTTTTGACTCTTCTCTACCGAACATCCTTTTCTTAAGGGAGACTTTAACGCTCATACACTGCACATTTTTTCTTAATATACTGTATGTCTCCTAAATTTAATCTAAAATTTGAAATGTCCTTGACTTTTATTTGAAACCAATTTTAGTAGGATATGAAATAAAATACAGGAGGCCACGCCCCTTCTTGACTTTGTTATTGCCCCTGCTTGGATCTTTTACCCTTGTTTTATATCTTTAAAATCGAAAAAAGGCTCAATATAATTTCGACATTATTCTATTTGTGAGGAGGGAAGGAGGTGAACTACTCCCTAAAAATCTAGGAATGACGCTCCTCCTCCCTAGAACTTGATTGTTACTCCCTCCCTGAATCTTAAAATTTTATTTTTGATTCTTTAAAATTTCTTTCTTTCTATAATTACAATGAAAATATAAAAATATTTTCTAATAAAGGCAGAGTTTTCACTTCCTCTCTTCCATTTGACAAAATATAATCTATTTTTTTTTTCCTAAAATTTAATTAAAGATTCTGGAAATTGGCAATATTTAAAAATAAAAAATAAAAAAAAAAAATTGGCATTTTTGACAATTTACTCCCGCTCTTAAAAATGTACCCTTTCTTGGAGTTATTTATATAAATAATAATAGTTATCAAAATATATTGTTTATTTTTAAATAAAATAAATTTGGCAACCATGTGTTATTTTATGGTTTCTTACCTTATAATTAGCGGAATTGTTCTTTGTTGAAAAACTAATGAGGGTCGTTTGGTTGTTCTATTTGAATGTGGAATAATTAATTAATAACTCGACTTGGGATCGTTAATAACATGTTAGGTTTGGTCTCCGTAACAGTTGTGATAGATTGGCTCTATTATTACGTTTAAAGGTGATTTGTCAAATTCTATTATCGTTATTCATTATTGATCATATCGATTCGATAGACTTCTCTCTTTTGTCTCCAGTCAGACGAGACGTTAAACGAAAAAAAAAAGGTTTATCTACTCTATCAACACCTAAAATTATATTTCTATTAATAAGTAGTTAAAACCAGCAATAATTAAAAATTCTGGTGCGATACCCCAACTTTCTCATATCAAGAGAAAGTATTGTGATGTGCTGTCTCTCTAGATGTTTTGGTGTTGACCTATTTTTCTTTCGGATAGTATACCCTAGTACTCTTTGTTTTTATTTTTTATTTATTCAAAACCTTTCTGTCGCATGTATCATGGGTACCTAACTTAAATATAAAGTTTGTTTGTTCAGCATAGACTGACAGACCATTTTGCGAGACCCATTTTTTTTTTTAGACTGAGGGGATCTCAGACGTGTGAAACATCGATTTTCTTTGAGATCGCAATACTTCCAATTACATATATAGATAAGAAAAAGTAAAAATACAACATTGATGTCTAGTGAATGAATATTTAAAAAAAATCTTTTTCAGCTATTTGTTCTCCATCCATATTTATTTAAATTAATTGATAGTAAATATAATTTAAATAAATTTTTGTTTTCAGGACGGGAAGCAAGACGCTACTCCAAGTGGCAATGGCTAAAGATGCTAAAAGTGTCAATTCAGAAACATTTGGAATATTCTAATAATAAAATAAGATTAAAAAATTAAAAACAGACACCCCTATTTTCCATTGTGCCTTCTAAAAAAATGGCCACTTGACATTTTTTTTCTTCTCCCTCTCCTGTTTGATCTTTTCCCAACATGGACCAATTTTTTCTTTTTCTTAATCCAACGAATTTATATTTTGGTTTAAATCCTTTGGGACGTATAATTTATTAAATCAATATCTCTAAATTATATTATGTATTCTGTATCTAATTCACCTTTTAATTCAAGTCCAATTAATTTTAACACCTCTACTTTAAAAGATATCAATCAATAGATCATAAATTTAAAGTTAAACCAGATTAGAATTATTGTTCTTTTCCCTCGTGGAGTACTATATTTATTTATACAACGTTAGGTCTTAAACCCTTTCCTTCTTATCTTTATCTAGCCTATTGTTTGTATTAATATTAATAAGAAATAAAAAAATACTGCAAATTTTAAAAAGAATATGACGTTTTTAGGGATCTTAATTCGTTAAGGTTCATGGATTTTATTATAATATTATTTTACTACCAGAACATTTCCGATATATTTTTCCTTTTTTTTTTTATTAGTTAACCTAATCTCACTTTTAGGAATAAATATCAAACTCTACTCGCGGCCTATGATTGTAAGGTCATCATGACCGGACACTCAATAACCAATCAGTACACATCCTCGAATAATAATATTGTATAGGTTTCTAATAACAAAAGACATTTGATTTTAAGAAAATAAAATGGTAAAAAAAAAGGCCACATAATTCTACTGTTGGTTCAAATTTGACCCTTCTAAATCAAAATCTTCTAGACCAAGGATAAAGTTGAATACACAATTTTCTGTTTGTATGTGTGTATGCTTTACAATTACTGTTATATTTATTATATCCCGCGTCGTAAGCGCTCTTCCGCAGTTCAAAATCTGCGCACTCCTTCCTTTCTCCACATTTTGTTGACAATAATAACTTGAAAATGAAAAAAAATTTGATTCAGAAACAAAAACTCCAAACAGAAAAAGATATTGTCTCGGAAAAAAATAAAATTTAATTTTTATTAAAATGAGATTAATATTAATAAATTAATACTAAATTTAAATTATTTGTACTTGAAACTATTCCTTAATCATATCATGATTAAAGAAAGCCAAAATGTCAGTCAAATAGAAAGAGAGGAAATTGAAGGGGAAGGGAGATGTTCAGAGTGTAAATTTTTTTCCAACAAATTAATTAATTTTTAAAATTTGAAGTGACACCCGTCCTCACTGCTATCGTTGAAGCCCCTATTTCTGATTTTTAAAATTATTATTAATGAAAAAAATAAATTTTTTAGAAAAGTTGTTTACATTTACTCCAATTAATCCAAGAGTCAATCAGCAAAAATTTTTTGTGATTCTTTTAAAAATTAATTTTTCTCAAAATAAACAACTTTTCAGGTAAAATATACATTTACGTAATAAAAGGATGAAGTTAATGTAGTGTTGGGTTTTTTATTTCATCATCAAAAAAAAAATAAAAAAAAAAAAACAGGGAGAGGATAAATGTAATGTGATTGTAACTAAAGAGAGAGAGAGAGAGAGAAAGGGAATTCGAGTAGCTTGGTTGAAAAGAAGACAGAAAAAGAGGGACTAGCGATGCCATTGATGTGCCGCCTTCGATTAACTGACGACAAGCGACACTCGAGAGCGAGAGAGAGTACAAGGGAGAGAGAGAGTGAGAGAGAGGGAAGGAGTAGGACTAGCTGGACCAACGACCGACGGACCAACCGATAAGCCACCGTCCCTCTCTTTCTCTCGGTAGCAGAGATTGACGACCATACTATACTATAGGGAGACTCAAATGCACATTCTTGTCCTCAACAAATCCTGATTATTCTCAAAATATGCAGCTCGGGCTAAAATTAAATATAAATTTGTAATTTATAATCTGAATATTTACTTTTACTATATATAAATAGTCTGAAATCATGTGCATGTTGAAAGTTGATTGGAAAAAAAGGTATAAAAATAATAAAGGTATAAGTCCGAAAAAAATATTAATTATATTTCGTCCGATCTATTGGCTTCAGCAGAAAATATCCGACTCCCTCAGAAGTCTACAAATAACGGGGACGAAGCCAATAGATCAGGCGAAATAAAATTAATATTTTTTTCGGACTTATATATATATAATTGTACTTTTATTATATATATATACTCGTATGTTTTTTATTTAAATTTTTTTCGGCATTACAGGCTATTTAGACTCCGTCCTTATTTATTAAAATCAATTGGTAAGCCAATATAATTTAAATAAATTTTTGTCGCACAGGCCGGGAAGCGAACCACTGACCTTTTGATGCATAAGGCGAGACCTCTACCTCTGCACCAAGAAACAGATATATGTATTTATTATTAAATATTATGGCCTCAGAGGCCAGTGGCTGTTTTGCTAAACCCTTGTTTTGATAAAAATTAATATTACACCTTTGAAAATATTCAAATAATAAAAAGATACCATATTATTTATCTACCTAAAATAAATTATACCATCCCTAATATAGTGTTACGAATTTAGGACTCCTTGGACTCCTACTCTATATCAATACTCTTTATTATTTAACATTGTTTCATATTAGAGAAAAAATATCAATTTTATGATTAAAAAATAGTAATTAAATTAAATCAATTAGGATGATAATGAGAAAAGAAAGAAAATCATTACACCGAATTTATACTCAGATATTTCCCACCAACGTAAAGCCTGATGTTAAATTAAAAACATTCGCCTAAAAATTTGCCTAAAATTACCCTGGTGTCACATTTATTCCTGCATCTTCTTCTTTTAATCGAAACGCCAAATGGAATCCTTCATCATAACATCAATCAAAATACTTTTTTAGTATTTCGTGATAGTACATTTAGATTCCGACTATACTTATTGAAATTAATAGGTAAATATAATTAAAAAAAATTTTATTGGTCTTGGAGGCGAACTTCTGACCCTTGAAGCAAGAGCTTTACCTCTACTCCAAGGAGCAGGGGGCGTCTATTGACTTGATTAAAAAACTAGACTTTTAGAGAATTAGTGGAAATGAACATTGTCACATGGTTTACTTAATGGAGTGTGACCGAAACTGTTCGTCACCCTATAGGTATAGGAAAAAGGAGAGATTTTTCTTTTTTTTTTCTCTCTGATCCGATACAAAGGCATCATCTTTCTTTCCTTTTCAAGCAAATTTCCGCCTTTTGTTTCTCGTTTCGTTTCATTGTCCCCAAAAACCCGAGATGCGTATCTAAGAGATGAATTTATTGCGCGATGTGGCCATCACTGCTTCTTGCCTGCCGACGAAATCTAAACGATGCATTTATTCACGGAGAAAAAGAATAAAAAAAAAAAAGAGATTCTACACGATGCATTTTTTCAATAAATTAGAGAAACTTATCTCTTTCATGTTTTTTCCGTTTTTCTTTTTTTTTTTAGAATCTTCCTTTTTACCCCACAAGACATTTTTTTAAAAAAATTATCTATAAAATTTTATCAATTTCGAACACATAAAAATTCACTTTATTTTGTTATTTAACTCGATAATAGAGGCGTAGCCAAACGAGAATTAAAAGGACTCTTCTTTTGTCCTTGAAATTGAGAAGAATTAGGAAAAAAACTGACGGAGGAAGAAATAAACTGGCGAAGATGGAGCAGGTGGAGATGACCCCTGAAGAAACTCTGCGTCAGATGGACGAAATGGGAAAGACTGACTAGACTCAACAAAGAAGAAGATGAAGAAATGATTGTTAAAATATAAAATTGTGAACTAAAATGTAAATACTGTAAATAATCCAACAAAATTGTACCCTAAAATTGAAAAGAGAGGAATCGAAATAAATACTCATTAGGACTGTGCAGTTTGATTGATGAATGGTCAGTTCTTTGGAATTCCACATTAATATATATATATAAAGTTTATATACGATATTTGAAGATTGTAATTAAATTAAATTTTCCTAAATATTTATTTATAAGTTGATAATCAATTTATCATTTAGGTCCTTGACAAAAAATAGTAGAGATTTATATATATAAAGTGAATACAAGTATCCACTTTACTCTTCAATTGTAAATTAATCATTAAAATAAATCATTTACAAAATTTTGAAAAAGGCCCATAGTTCTGGTGGTGTGAGTAAAAGAATTATATTTATATATATTACAATAATTCAAAAAAGATAACAGTGATTTTTAATAATAATAATAAACAAAATTTTAAAATTTATTATTATTTGTCTAGCTTGTTGGTAATGTCTGAATATTGTCACTTAATTTTTCAGTGAAGAAGGTTAATAGCGCAGTCATTTCGCACAAGCCGAAACCTTTTCAATTTAAGATCAAGCAATTTTTAAATGAAATTAATTTCATCAAATTTTGTTCTAATTGTCGAAACAAAAAAAGACTATTTATAATTTTGATAGTTTTTAGATCAACCAAATTATTTTTACAATTTCGAAATGTTATCTAAACACTTTTTTTTCTTCCTCTAAGAGCCTCCCTCTTCTCTGAAAAATTTGTTTACTTCCTGATTAATTTTCGGGACAAAATGAGGAATAATGTTTTTAAAAGATAGATTAAAAATGTTTATTTTTTGCTAAAATGAAAATTAATATAGCCCTACAAGAAAATGGAGATTGAGATATTTAAATTTTATTTTTATTTTAAACTCCCGTTGAAGGAAATATATAAAGAAGACGAATTTGTGAATCTAAGAGGAGAAATAAATATAAATAAGAGAGGTGCGGAGTTGATTTCTTTCCCTTTCAAAGCGATGAGATTGTAATCTACTAGCAAAGAATACAGAAAAAAAGGGAATGTAAGAGATGGGAGGGGAGAGGACCCTTTGTTGTTGTTGGAGAATAGGGGAAGGGAGGGGCGTTACAAGCCAATTGATAGATCGTCTTACCAAAGGTATTATTAAATTAGTTTCTCCTTCTCTGACACGCATGAATATTTCATAGAGAGAGAGAGAGGACCCCCTGGGGATGGATGCTGGGCCCTCTCGACGAACCAACCACAGCCACGAATTAACTAACCATGTCACTCCGGACCCTATACTATACTATATTATCTACAGTCTGTGTCAGAAACCAAACTGACTCAACCAAACATTATTTTGATTTTAATTTCCTGATGAACGAGTAGAAGAGAATTACAAAGCAGATTTATTTGAAATTTTCCATCTCAAAATCGTGTGGCTGTAAAGTCCCTTATAGCGAAAAGGACAAATAACAAATATAAATATTTATAAAACATTTTTGCGGGATGAGTTTGTGTTTGGTTGGCGCCCCCTGAACTCGAGGATTTTTCGCTTTCGCAGCGGACGTGCTTCCTTTACACCAGGATACACACGGCCCAACATGTGTAAAACCAACTGGTGTCAAGATAGCGTCCGCAAAAATGTTTTATCTTAAACGATATTTTGACTAGTGCTTTAAAATCTATTTGAAAACCACCATCTATTTCAAAGACATATATGAATATTTATAATTAAATTGATACAAAATATCCTCTGTTCTTTAAATTAGAAGTAAATCTCTTGTTTCATGTTCCAACTCGCTTCTGAGCTACTTAACTTATATAAATTATATTGGCTACAAATAAATAGTCTAAATAGTCTCAGATAATGAAAAATATTAAAGAGAAATAAAATATATAAAAGGTTTCAGGGATCGCTTCAACTTGGGACCAATGCCTAACCACTTTAAAAAGATCGCCGCCATCTTTATTAAAGCCTAACGGGTTACGTAAGGAGAAGAAAGCCACAGCCATGACTCTTTCTCTGCTTCTCACTGAAATTCTGAAAACGGCCCGACTATAAATAATTTATAAAGCCCAAAATTTTACAAACTAATTATATGAATATTTACACTTTACTTATCGTAGGAATTTGAAAGTTTTGTGATTTTGAATTAATAAAACACTTAGCTAAGTTATACGTGTTTTACAAATTCATAATGAATCTATTTCCCCCATGTTAAAGAGAATTTTACATACCATAGTACACATCTATAATAAATAATGATTTTGTTTTGTTGGTCACGTCGATCAGATTGGACACAAGGTGTGTCCATGCATTTTGTTTGTTGTTGTTTACACCTGGTCATTTAATCCGCAGGTTTTTCTCTCTCTTTTTCATGCCTCTATGCTAAAAGTGCTGCATTCCTTGCTATTAAAATTCAAGCCACGCTCTTTTATTTATTAAATTGTAAAATTTTGAATCTTGTCTTCTCTCTCTAACAATAAATATAAATTAGAGATGAAGGAACTAAAATTAAATTCTATTGACTAGCTTCTATGATCGCGAATTTTCTATTAATATTTTGCTTATCTATGTATTTGGCTAAACCATCAGGTCTTTTCAATATAACTATATATAGAGAAAAAAATCAAAAGACACTTTCAAATAAAAAAATTCTGACAAACCCCAAGATCGAGATGTAGACCAAAATTTATCGGTGAATTGATGAAATTAACAAGCAAGGATTGTTATTTATTTATTTTTTGTGTAAGTAAGTCATGTAATTTGGGAGGCAGCAGCCACTTTTCAATGGAGTTCTTTCTTTTCGGTTGCACTCTCATGTTTAATGCAAAGGAAAGAAGAAAAGAGAGAAGTAAGTCTTGCAAAGGTCAACACCATACATTGCCTCCTTTTTTTTTAAATTTGTATTTGTATTTTATTCCAAACTAATTTTAATTTAAATTCCGGTAAACTATTCTTTATGTTCTCAAAGAATATTTAATCTTTCAAAAAACTCCTGCCTCTTTCTATAATTGTTAAATATGTTGGCTACTATAGGTTCCAAAAATTCGTATTTGCTTGCTGCTGGAAGGTAGGCAACACAAATTACAATTTCCCAATTAATTGCTCCGGAGCTTATTTCTAGAGATCGGACTACGCGTGCTAAATCTCCTTAGAAATGAACAACTTAACATATGTGGTCTGTGCTAGAGCAATTAATCGAAATTGAGTTGCTACCTTCCAGCAAACAACAACTGTTCTGTTTCTGTAGTCTATGATATTTTGAATTTCAAAAATCATAACACTTGGATAAAAAATACCATAAAGATTTGTGAAAACATATTTTCAAATCCTTTTCGCTATCCAGGCCCTTCCGATTTCAGGATTTCATCATATTTACATTTTTTTTCACCCAAATAGAGTCTGCTACTAAATTCTTGAATTACTGTTGCTATAAATTATCTCTTAACATATGATGTATAATTTGAAGCTGATTACGAATCCGCAAAACCATTTTTCAGTTCATTGACAAATATAAGATTTAAGTAAAATATATTTTGTATGTAGTTAATCCATAAAGAAAAAAAAATAGTAATCCTTTCTTTTTTTTTTTTTTTTTTTTTTTTTATATTTGAACAGAAGTAGATGAAACTTCAAAATTTTTGTACGTTCGTTTTTCTGCGCATTGTCATAAACCAATCCTACAGATCATAGAATTTCACGCTGATTTCAAGTCTTGAATTGTTTATTTCTAGGATTATTTTTATATATTCATATGTGAACTTTTATGGTGACATTTAAAAAAAGTTTACTTTACTTATGAACTCAATTAAAAATTTATTTTATTTAGTTTTTCTAACTATCCTATTTTCCTTTCTCTATTTTGGGGAATACATATATTTTCTGTTATACAAACATAAATAATTTTTTTTTTATAACAAAAAATCCCATTATTTATTTTTACCCCGGCGCTCCCTTCTCTTTTTCATTTATAAAAATTCTTACTCTAATTCTGATTTCCAAATATGCTGAGAAGAGGGAAACAACAACAAAAGGAGCGGAGAGAATCCTTAGGGAGAGATCTCGATTTCGCATTCACATTCAATTAGCTCAACCTGGAAAGGGGAGGAACAACAATAAAAAAAAAAGAAATATCAAAAGAGTCGTTACTCTTGTTTGTTTCCACAACAAAAAATTAATTTTTCTAAATTTCTGTTGTTTCTGATTTACGGAAATAATGAAAAAATATAATTCTTATATAAATATCTCCCCTTTAGAAATCTATTGTAATAATATACAATAGCCTAAAATTTTTTTATTATTTTTTATTGAGTTAATAATTTTTTAAATGTTAAAATGACCATAAAAATTCAAAAATAAATAGAAATAAACGGATTTGTAATCAGAGTGAAATACTACAATGACTTATGACCAGTGGGGCTAATTTACTAAAAGGAACAGCAGAGACAAACAGATTGAAAGACAGACACCCAAAAACAATGATTACAATAGCAAGTTGGTTAAAAAATAGATTAAACGTAACTTAAAAAAAAAAAAAATAAATATTAAAATATAAAATTTTCTAATCCCTTCTTTATTATGTTAATCAAAATTTCGAAATTAAAACAAAAATTTACATATTTCAGCTCAAAGCTTTTTAAAAGTCTTTTTCGGCATCAGGGCCATTTTGACCCCGTCCTTGTTAATTGGTAGTATAATATAAATAAATTTTTGTCGCTCTACACAGGAAGGGAACCACTGACCTTTGGTACATGAATCGAGACCTCTACCTCTGCACCAAGGGAATGGACAAAAATCAAAATTTAAAAATTGAGATTTGTAGAACACATTCTTGTATAAATATAACATCAATGATTAAGCAATTAGCCTAGGTACCATCTCTGTCTAAATACTTTATTTTTTGATAATATATATAAATCAACCTTTATTTTGTGAATAACTATTTGATTTTTTTTTTTATTTCCTCCCTTTAGCTGTCCGACATTGGGAAATAGTTTTAAACAAACATAAACTAGTAAATTAAATATATAAATATAATACAATTAGAGAAATAGAGATAATATACATTAAATCAAAAAAGAGAACAAAAACAAAACAAAAAGAAAATTATAAAAATAAAAAATATAATCCATTATTTTCTTGTAAAAAAATATAAATATTAATACAAATTAATGAAAGAATTATCCAAGCAGAAAAAAAGAAAAATTACAATATATTTAATACCGGAAGATTTTATAAATGAATATATTATATGTATCTATTTTTTGTTCGGTTTTGAATCTTTGATTATGTTAGAACAATTTACTCTATTTTTTAATTTATGAAAAATATTTTTATGCTCACTATATTCTACTAGTAGATTTACTGATAATTTTTTTCATCTGATAGACAAATAAATGAATAAATCATTCACTTATTAAAATGGTAACAAGTTGTTGTTGTTGTTGGTGTATATAATTTTTCCAGCTAGGTTATTATAATAACAAGTGTCAGTCAGTCAGTTTGTTGGCCACATCACACATAAAACAAACGCTTCCTTGACAAGAAGAAGAGGAAAAAAAAAAAAACGATAAACCGAAACGCTCTCCTCCTCAGGTAATTGAGTGATTAGCTTACGCCTCGTGAGAGAGAGAGAGCCCCGGGGGGCGGATTTTGATTAACCCAACCAAAAAAGTTGAGAGGCTCTATATAATTGGAGGCGAGTATGCAAATAGACGATAGCCTCTCACTCGTAATTATCCCCTGAGCCGTGACTCTTCTCACACACCGCCGCCCATAAATTTAAATCGATTAAATTGTTTCAGGGATAAATTTTATATAACTTAATGGAAGGCTTCGAAAAATATATTTATATAAATTATCTTGTTTGTAATTATCAAGCGGGATTATATTAAAAAAAAAATTATATATTTTAGAACATCCTATAACGCAATTTTTATAAACCTATTAAAGTAAAAAAAAAATATAACGTTTATAACGATGATGAATAAAATAATATTGTTATTTAAAATAACAACTAAATTTTATAGAAGAATTTGAGATTGTAGTAATTATGGGATTGTGAAGATACAACTAAGGAAGATTTTTCACCGAATAAACAAATGCTTTTTCTAGGCAAATTTTCGCCGAAACTTCTCTAAATTCATTAAATTTGTTAGAAAAGCCTCATGGATCTTTACAATCCAAAAATTACTAGAGCCACAAACTCTTCTATTAAAAAAAAGAATTTCTATTTATATTAGATTTTTTTGTCAGGAATTTTTTTTATTGTGACCTCAAGACTTGCTTTTCAATCCTGAATGGATTGTTATACAAAGAGTTATATAAAATTTGTTCTATTCTCTTGTATAAGTTTTGTGTAACAGAAGTTATTGTTTTGTTTTGTGTAACAGAAGTTATTGTCGCTGGCCATCGCTTTTTTTTTTTTTTTTTATAAAAATTTTATTAAAATCTAATGAAAACAAATTCTCAAAAAAGTTCACTGTCCTTTGGAAGAGAAGTTAGGATCATTTCTTTTCCCTCCTCGAAATACAAACAAACAATGCGTTGTTCCTTAAAATTAAATATGCCTACGGAAGAGTTAGAGCAGGAAAATAAGTAACATCACGGATTACTGATAAAAAAGCTACTACCGTTGGGTTTTGAAATATTTTTCGTGCATGAACACCTCGGGTACAATGAATGAATGGATGCACTTTTTTTTTATTAACGACTGTTAGCCGAAGTCAACCAGCCTCATGTTACATATAAAATATTATATAGTATACAGTATATGTATTTTTTTTTACAAAATATATGTATAATAGAAACTTACAAAATACATAAAATCATCTTATATATAACAAAAAATGTTTTATATAGAGTATATATGAAAAGAAAATGAAAAAAAAAAAATAATAATAATAATACAAAA
>JAAAKE020143804.1:0-13248 GCA_010014785.2 Anisolabis maritima | reverse complement strand
TCCCTTTTTCCCTCCCCTGCCCTTTTTCCATCCAAAAAAAAAAAAAAAATTTATTTTAATTTTTTAATCTTCGTTTTTTTTTTTTTTTTTTTTTTTTTTTTTTTTTTTTTTTTTGGTGAAAATAATGACAATAAAAAAATCAATCATGATCATCAATAAAAGAAATCTTTTTATGAATCTAACGTTTTGCCACGCAATATGATTAATTTATTATTAAGAATAAAATTTGTCTACGAAATAGCAAAGTGACAAATAAAAATATCCCGATGATTAATTGGCGGCATATAATTAAAATTTGATGACCAAATTAAGCATACTTTCTTCATATTTTTAATTAGAATAGGATGGAAAATTTCGATTAGAAAATGAGTTTTTAACCGATAAGTCTTTAAAGGTCGTTAAATAAGATTGCCTGCCTTCTCAGATTATATTTGTTGAAATAATTCGAGTGAAAATAAATATATATATATATATAGGAGGAGTTAGAGATATGAAATAAAGAAATCTATCTCATGGATTGCATTGGGTTTGAGATGCGCGTCTTCCTAACTAAATTTATTTTATTTTATAAGAATATCGTTGTGAACCTCGTAATTGAATCGAAAAGTAAAAAGGATTTTCTAATTATAAATTTGTTAGATTAATATTTATTGTTTTTAGGAACACAGATATTCTTTATAGCACTGTTTCTCACCCTAGTACGCACTCCCAGGGGAGTACTTCAAGTATTACATCGAAAATGGCGGCCTGACTGCAAAATTATTTAAATTTGCGGAATTGTTATTTTTATTATCACTATAATAATAGTATCTTTTTCACAATTTATTTTTTACGAAACATATTCTTCGTACTAAGGACAATTCTCTCTTTTTTTTAATATATTGTCAATTCTTAGTAGTAGCAGTACAAAAAACTTGAAATATGAAACTAGTAATTTAAAAAAAATCTAATTAGGAAAGCTTTGTTTTACCCTCTGGCCCTTTTAAATTGGTTTATTTTAGGATATAAAAATAGACTCAAAACTGGTAAGTACGTCGATGCCGGTATGACGAATTCCCAAGAGAGAATGCCAAGACCAGAAGAAACGTCCATCCATGCTTTTTCTCTATGTAATTAATTTATTTTTCTTATTACGTGTTTATTAATTGGTGTGAAAAGAATAATTTATAGTTTGGTTTTTATTTTTATACCAAACACCAAGAGAATGACTAATAAGTTGCAAAAAAATTTTCAAAAAATAATTTTATTTTTTATTTAAAAATATTTAGAAATATGCCGTATTGATATGTGAAAAAAATTTTGTATGTTAACATAAAAAGGCTGAAACTTTAAAAATAACTTATTTTTTAAAAAATTTTTTCCATTATTATTCATAATCTTGGTGTTTATAAAAATAAAAACCAAACTATAAATTGTTTTTCTTTGATTTTGTTAGAAATTTTCTAGTTTCAAAACTCGAAAATTATCATATAAAATTTCCACATTCGTTTATCAAAACAATAAAGTAATAAAGTACTCACACATATATAAAGCAGATGGTGAAGTTTCTTCTGAAACTCCCTATACAGTGAATAACAAATTTCCAACATAACTATAATTCTATTTATGGGTTTTTTAAAAAGAATTTTTAGTCGAGATATTTCCTATTGAAGAAAATTTTTCCATTTTTTTAAAATAATAAATTATTCACTCTTGGGAAAGGCAAAAGAGCTTGTGACTTGTGAAATACACCTTTTTTACTTAAGGAAATAATAAATTTTTATTAAACCTATAAAGGAAATTAATATAATTAAATTTTATATATTAAAATAAAAAAGCCTAAGAGAAATTGTCATCTTTAATTCCAATGATATTTAATTTATGTCATATAATGCAAAAATCTCTAAAGAAAATATTATAATTGACACACAAAAAGGGAGAGCGAAAAGTTGACAGGCAGTATGTAAATTTTATAATAAAATTATATGCTGTGTTTATTTTAATTTCAAATAATATTAAATTCATCCACCATTAAATAAATTATTAATATTAGGTCATACTTTAGCATGAGAATAAAATTATTTATTAGAATTTTCTCTTCAGTGACATATTTAGAAGATTAGAGTTAGTAATAAAGTCAGGAGGAGACTGTTAATCGAGCCGATTAGGGTATCGCATTCTAAAAATTATACAAGTGTTTTTTATATAATTTTTCTTGAACAACAACAAGAATACATCTAGAGAGTTGGAATGTAGCCTTAAAATGGAACTCCGGAGTAGTCACCAAATATTCGAATAATTAATAAATATTAGATTCAGCATTTATTATTTTAATCTCTACTTTTTTAGTATTAACTAATTTTAGTTTGGTAAATAAAAAAAAGTCATGATATTAAAAAGTACAAATCATATTTAGGTAGAACTCATTTCGTTATTTCTTCTCTCCACTACAATACTCTTGAGACGTTCTTCAGAGATTTGACCCAACTATTCTGTTCCTCTGATTTAACAGCTCTAGACTATTTCCTTTGGGGGTTCTTGAAGGACATCGTCTACACACCATTGAGAAATTGAACAAAGTCATTTTCAGCAATATCCTCATTCCGCAAAACACGCCACAACAATACAAAGTTATTTCATAGGACATTAGGAAACGATCATTTTATAAAATATACTCTTCATCAACAATATATATATATATATATATATATACATATACATATACATAATTAAAATTAATAGAAAAGACCCTTCCTTCATTGTGAATGCATTAACCAGCGGAGAAGAACTTCGCGCCAAAATCTTCCCCTCTAATGAAGTTCTTTCTTCTTTGATAATGTATTTAAAATAAATTAAAATTAAAATATATTTAATAATCGCGAAGTTTGATATAAAATGGTAAGAAGCCTATGAAATATAGGAATATAGTTACAATTTTTTAAAATTATGTTAGTGTAGCGGTTGGAGTGAGGGTAGTGTTCCTCTCTTCCTTTGTCTCAACCTACGCCTCTTTAATAATTATGGCAATATTTTTATCCACTCTTTCATTTGAAAATGTTATAAATCACTAAAGTTTATGCTTGGCTAACTAGAAGTCCCTCGTTTGTGCAGTTCTTTGAGTGAAGGAAAGCTTCGCCCTTCTCCCTTTTACTTGCTAAAGGGCGCGAGTAATTTTCTATTCGGTTTCTAATCTAATATTTATTCCACTTCCACCGATGGTTTTCTTAATCTAACTATTTTCTCATTATTTATAAGCCCCCAGGGTTTTTTTATCTTAACTCCCACATCCATATAAATTGAGTGATTCAAAAAACGTCCCGGTTTTGAATCCCCCCCCCCATTTTTATGTTGTTCAGTTGACAACACTGTTTTTATCACTTTTGTTATCTATTATAATTCCGATTTTTTTTTGTTTATATTACCATGGAGCGGTACACTAGTGAAAACATTTTATTAAAACGGAAAGTGCTCTGTTTTTAATATTAACCGTTGAACTTGTTTTCGTAAACTTTTTCTTAAGTCTGCTAACTGTTGATACAATCGGTGTCTCATTACGGCCGAGAATCACAGTTGGACAGTTGCCGCATAACTTTCTCTGTTTTGATAAAACGTTTTAACGATTAAACATAAACACTCAATAATAATAAACAAGAGTTATAATAGATAACAAAAATTATAAAAACAGTGTTTTCAATCGAACAAAAAAATGGCGGGTGATTCAAAACCGGTGCGCTTTTTGAATCACCCTATATTAGTACACTTCTCATCCTAATGTTGACATTCTTTTTTGTAAGTATTTGTATCAATCTATAAAAGGGCAATAATTTTTCACATTTCGGATTAAAGCATTGTTGCCATATTTATCAAGAGCCAATCTGATTCTTCTATTCAATACTGCTTATCCGTTTGTCATTTATTGATTCTTGATGATAAAATCTTGACCAGTGAATGAGACTGACAACAATAACCAGGATCGCAATCTCTTCTTTTTTATATATGAGTTAGTAGTATTTTTTATTTTTATCATTTTCATCTCAAGTCTTTGGAGACTACAATGACCATTCGGAAATATAACATTTATATTATAATTAATTTACTAGCTCTTGTTGCATGTTTTGTTTTCCTTAAAGATTAATTTGATTGATGTTAATTTATATTATGGCACACAAAGATAACTGAACAATAAGCCTATAGATTTTAAGATATCTTTAAGAGGCACAATTCTTTTAAATTTGGAGAAGGGATAAAAATCCTCTCCTAGAGTAAAATTTTATTTTCTGGTTTATATTGATGCAAGAGGGGTTGAATAGTCTTTGATGATAGAGAGGGTGATTTTTTTTTCAAACCTTCATGTTTGCTGGACCCCGAGAGGCTGCAGCTGATTTGCACGTTTAATCCCCTCCTGTTTGTTTCTCCCGAATAGGGTCGGGTCTTACCAACATAATGATTGCCTGAATTTACGATATGTAAATATAGTCAAGTTTAAAATACACCCGATTCTTATCTGATTTTCTACAATAATTTTGTTGCTTTATTTACAACGAGAGTAAATTATTTCTTCTTTTCTAATAAAATTTCTCAAGTATAAATATAAAATAATTAAAGAAACAAAAGTCACTTTAATTTTTTTTTTTTTTTTTTTTTTTTGTTTATGTAACAAACGAAAATTTACGAAGAAATTTAATTAATTAAACTAATCGGCAGTTTTTGTTAAAATTCCTAAATACGATAAGTTTTGGCATTTGTTATATGAGAATGGAGGATTTAGTTTTGGAATGGGCTCCACCCCCTCACGCGCTTAAGCCACTGGCCAGGGGGGCTAATTTTTTTTTTTTTATTATAGCCTTTAGAGCTAATTTTTCTTTGTTTGAAAATGAATCCCATACTTATTATTTTTATTTGACTGTGGAGGGCCAATACTCAAATAGCTTAAGTCGCTCAGTCCTTAAGGGGAGGGATTTCTTATTTCTTATTAAATGTTATCTGGATATGAATTTTGAATTTCAAACATGAAATAAACTTAAACCGCCAATTAAATTATTTTAATTTTAGACTTTTTAAGTCATCGCTCATATTTGTATAATAATGTAGCAGCAATTGTCATCGAAATCCAACAACTATTTTGCCTAGATTAAGATGAAAAATGAGACGAGGGAGAAAATAACAATCCAATTATTATATCAGTGTCCATATTCAAATCAAAGTATGTCATCCCCTCTGCAGTTGGTAATAAATTTATTCATTATGTTGCTGGTCTTGCAGCACCAGAGAATTCATATAATTGAAGTTTCGCAGACGTGCAGACGTGACACAAATCAGCATCCCGAGATGAGCTTGAGTGAACTCACTGACTCGGTTTGTGATTGATAATGGAATAAATCTGATCAAATGCAATTCATGTTTTTTAATTAATGGATCAAGTTCAAGATGAAATCAGCCAGAATAAAATATTACTAGATGAATATAAATTTTTCAGTAGAAATTAAAAATAAATTGATGCATAGAAAGAGTGATTAATTTTTTGTCCTAAATATATATTTATGGTTTTAAATTTGATTGTTTTTATATTGCGAAAAGAATATTCGACTCAATGGCTCATGCGCGATCATGAGTTACTTGTGTTTGGGCTGATATTCCTTTCATCTTTATATACCAGTTATTTTTCTACTCGCGTCAGGCCGTACGACGGTACACAATGAGGTATATATATGGATTTTTTTTTATAAAAAAAATTGCCGACCCCGCAATGCGGGAATAGGCGAGGAAAGAAGAAGAGAAAACTTCCTTCTCTCTCATTATGACCTTTAAGAGGTTAAGTGTAAATTCGGACGTAAATTTTTATCTTTTAGTGTTTAGAATTTTGAAAAGAGTAGAGTTAGAAAATAATATACCAAAAAAATAAAATATAATAGTTATTTTATGATTATATTTTTGGTATGATAAAGCCCCCGGGAGTGGAACCCGAGATCTCCAACCTGTCTGGGATATCGATGTTATTTCCATTGCACCATTATCAAAGATCACTTTACACTCACGGGAGCCATTAGGTCACTTGACCCAGGAGCAAAAAATGTTAAGATGAATTGTCAAATCCGATTCGAAGCATATATTGAATATTAATATCTGATTCAAATGAATAGGCCACAAAACTATTTATTATAAAATATAATTTCTGTGAAAGGTCATTAGAAAATAAAAACAAATTGGTGATTTCTTCTGGAAATTCTAAAATCCAGCCAGAGCAGAAGATGAGTCACTTTGAATAAAAAATTTGAAAATCTATCCTAATCCGATCGGCTATTTGAAAAATAAATAAATAAATTTATTTTCGACCTGCTTAGAGGCACAAGCTCTAGGTGGCTGGGTTCAACCAAACACAAATACAAATTTATAAATTTCATGCATAAAACAACAAACAATTAGCAAAACAAATTCAAAAATAATAATAGAAATAGAAATGAACGCTCATTAACAAATAACATGTTCATACATTTCCATCGAAAGAAAAAGAAAAAAACAATTAAATAGTGGGCAAGAGTAAACGACGCATTAGCCCATTAGCCATCTCGACATTTGGCTTCTCTATATTATCAACAGATTGTAATTGTACTGTAGTGACGATATCAATTTGTGTGTATAGTATTACAAATTCATTTGCCCCTCACAAGAATGACGTTAAGATTTCTAGGCCAGACAAAATTTAAACTGATTTCAAAATTAATTCTGAATGGGCATCAAAATTTGACTCGAAACGTCTGATTTTATTTATATTCCCCAACACACTTTTCAAAGAATTCTCAAATTGAAAATAACCAATTCACTATACGAAAATAAATATTTAAAAGTTTAATTTTTATTCTTTTGTTCTTTTTATTTCTTCATTGAAATTTATAAAAACATGGATTCAAAAGCAATTGTATTTCCTGAATGCCTCTACATTATATATAGATGCTCAAATTGTCCATAGAAAACAGTCAATTAAATCGGCGGTCGATTATAAAACAAATTGATGTTTTATTTTCAATCTAGTAGATCTATAAAATTCCCATCGTCATATTTACTTATTGTATTACTCTTCGTATTTACTTAAAAACGACCTGGAAAATGCCCTTTAACTTGATTTAAAATAAGTTTATTAATTCTTATTTATAAAGGGCTACTTCCGGCAATTCGTTACTCGATTCAAGCCCTAATTTCTCATTAGCCCTGGGCATCGTGACCCTTAATCCGGTCTTGTTTACCATCCCAGGCAACTCATTGAGATAAGCCTCAAAAAGGAGCAGTTAAATCTAAATATTAAGATTCATTAATAGGTATATGAGAGACCACCTGTTTTGACTTCTCTTAACAAAAGGTCGCTAGTCAATGAGTGCCTGTCATATCACAACTGGTTGCTGCTTTTCTCTTTCTTTAGTATAAAGCTCAATAATATGAGAAAGAGATTGAAAAAGTAATTCAAAAATTCAATTTTTTTTTTTGTATTTGCATATCCTTTTAATAAATCGGTAAAATTTAATCTTTTTTATTCTATTTTATTTTTTAATAAGATTCATGAATAATTTTTTATCTTTTTTGAAAAATAATATTGACTGAGAGAAGTTGATCTAAGCAATCAAATATATTTATTTAATAAAATTATGACGTTTGACGCGTGACATCATTTAAATGGGAAAGGAGAGGTCTCTCCCCCCTTCCCTCCGCCTTCCAAGATCTAATTTGGAATTTAATTTTTTTCTCTTGCGACATTTGTTCATATTTATTAAAATTAATTGATCGACAATATAATTTAAATAAACTTCATCGGTCAGAAGGGGGGACGAATCACTAAGATCATGAAGCATCTGCTCTAAGTACAGGAACTGGAAATTTAATTATTTTATATTTTAATTTTATTAATTAATTTTAATTATGAAATAATATAATTGCTCCGCCTTCTCAATTCTATTCTCACTCACATATATACACACAAATATATATATATGTTTTGATACGTTCTCTAACTTGTCGGGACCTGTTCCAGGCCAGGCACCTAGCGTCGCTTTCCTGGTCCTCTCTTCAGTTAGGCTGAGAAGCCGACCTCGTCTGCACCTCGTTTCCGCGCTGCTCGGTTTTGTCTCTCATCTGGTGAGTTTCTTCTTCGATTTTTTAAAATTCTTATTCTTTAAGTTTTAAATTGATATAAAATTCAAATTCAAATAATAAAGCCTTAAAGAGAATTAAAATTCTCCCCTTAAAGTTGTACCACAAACAATGATACTGTCCCAATTATCTTCCTATATGTTTATTTATTAGAAACATTTTATGACCTTTTATTTAAAAATATTTCTGCTAAGAGCCACGGAGGGCTTGCCTGAATCCTTTATTACTTACTCTTGCCTATATACCCTCGTCGCTTGCTCCTTTGTATAAAATAGGCCAACAGGTCTTATTACTTTACTGAACTATTTTTTTAGTTTTTTTTTCAATTTTCTCAAAATTTGCTCTAACGATTTTGATTAAAATTCATAAAACCATTATTTTTTGATGACCTTTGAAATGTATTAACATTTATCCACCCAAAAATTGTTTGAGACCCACTTTACTCTTGTAGGTTTTTAATATTTTTGTGATTTTCTCTTAAATTACTCCAACGATATTGATTAAATTGGCTGTACATTGAACGGCTACCTAGGGAGCCCGACAAAAAAATCGGTTGAACTTTACTATTTCTGGTACATCCAATCCAAAATAAAAATTTCTTAATAAGAAATTTAGCATTATCCTTAACTTATTTTAGAGAAAAATTGGAAATTTTTGGAAAAAAAAAAAAATATTAAATAATAAATAAAATAAATAGAAGAGATCAAAGCTCCCTTTGCGTTATATCGCCTGAAAGTCTTGTTATGTCTGTCAAGGCACTCTCGTCAATGAGACAATTTTCTAAATTATCTCTAATTTAAATATTTGTGAAAATTAGACGTGTACATACGATCAATGCTCTTTTTGAAACTAAAAACCATTTATTTTAAATATAATAATGAATGAAAAAGTTCTGAAAATGATTTTAATTAATTAATTAAAGTAATCAGAAAAACAAGATAAAATTTGACTTAATAAATATCTGACTTTTTAATAAAAAAAAAAAAAGAAAAAAATACAATAATTAATAAATTTATATCTATGAGAGACCTGGTCAAATGTGGAGGGTATATATCCATTAACCTCTCCCCTCCATTCTGTCACACTAAGAGAAAAGAAAACGTTACTCACACAAACAAAAGTGAATATCACCAGAAAAAGGGGGAGAGAGGGTGAGGGGAGAACCCGACCTTTTTTATTGTCTCTGAAAAGCAGGTAAAGCCATAAAAGTTACATTAAAATTTTATATAGTATATCATTTATTAATTTATGGATATAAAAATGATATAATGAAAATCAGCGCAAAAAATTAACTTTGTACCTGTTCTGAATGTTTAATTTTAAGCAAATTAATTTGTAAAGATGTTTTTCAACTAAATTATAGGTCTCCCACCCCTTTCTTCTAATTTGAGGGTCGCAGCCACATTTACGGACATGTTTACAAATTAACCGTATCAAATACAATTTTGTTTTACGAATGAAACTTTTTAAGAATACATCTCTTCACATTTAAACTTTTTTTTATATCGTCTGTCTCAGTGTTTCTCTTACCATTAACTTAGAAAAGATTATTATTGATTTAAAAAGTGAACAATTAAATAATTTATTTTTACACGGAAGTATATAAAGTTTGAGAGAATCGTCCACTTTTGAAATAATTAAAATAAAATTTATTATACTAACCAGTGAAATCTATTTTATTTCGGTCAAAGCAAGAAAACACTTATGATTTAAAATAAGACAAAAAGTTGGATAATTTTTACTTTCCTGCACTATTAAATATAATAGTTAGAGGGAAATATTATGATCATGAAAAATTTACCCCTCTCCTCCATTTTTAAATATCTTTACGTTTCAAGTCAAAAGGAGCCCAAAAAATCTCAATTTGCGTCTATTTCTGCCTGTGTATATGTATGTATGTAGCTTTTATTTTGGCTTATATCTCTGGAGCTATTTATTAGAAAATTTTGAAACTTATCATTTTTATAGCGCTAGAAGAGCCTAAGAAAGCATTAAAATTTAAAGCGAATCGATCCGCAGGGAGCGGTAAAAAAGGCCCCCAATATTTATCGCGCTACACGATTTTCTCAGCAAATGCTAGGCCAAATCTTTTAAAACTCGGTGATAATAATTAAGACGTTTGTCTTCAGTGCTGGACCAATTTCCATAATAATTCATTGAATGGGAACGGATTTATTCTAAAAAAAAAAAATTTGGGTATAAGAGATAATAAACATACCTCATCATAGGGAGAAACTCTGATTTCAGCTATAGTGACTGATGATGGCATTATCTAATTAAAGCCGAAACGTCTCACATTTTGGGAGTTATATTTCGATAGAGGCTACTTGACTTCCTTCCTTTTCACATATCTCTGAAATTTCATTTACTATCTTTACTTTCTTTATTTATTTTAAATTCATTTAATGAAAATATATTTATTTATCCGAAATAACCAATAACTCAACATGTCATGACTTGCATACTCGATAGATAAATGTTAATAAATTATCTGTATAATCATAGATCAATCATATGTGATATATGGCTGTATATAATTTTTAATTTATATTTTTTCATATATTTATCAATGCAGCATGGGCTCTCTTCCTGCTATCTCATTGATATTTTAATTAATTTTTAATTTATATAACAAAAAACAAAAAACAAAAAAGACTCATTCAAATATCTCTAATTTTTTTGAGATAAAAATTTTTAATTTAATTTGAGATTCAAAATTTTTTTTTCGATAACCGAAGAATTATTCTTTTTTTTTTATTTATATGTTATTTGAAATACCGGGGATATTTTTAAGTTTATTGGCTGATATTGTTCTCTGTATTTTATTTGAAGAGTTAATTATTATATTATGACTTAAAATTATTATGTTGTTTACATATGTCCGACACCCTTTGAAGAGGTTGTAGTTGGTGCGTAACCCTCCCTATATCTCCCCCCTCTAAATGTCACAACGAATTTCTATCATAAATTTAAACGAGATGTATGAATTCATTTCACAAAATAAAGAATTATGTCGCCAGGTTTATTCGGGCTTTATCTTTGTATGGTTAACAACGTTTCAGTTGGCCCCATTCTAAGGCATCAGATATGATAACATTTGATAACGCCAATTGTTCTTATGATATCATTCTTGTGGCGTTCCGACCCCAAATATTTTAAAACAATGCCAGGATGAAATTTTAATCGAAGATTTTATTTAGTTAAATAAATTTCAAAATTTGACATTGAAAAAATTTCCATGGAATGAAATAAAATAAATAATTTAGAAATATTTAATTAAAATAATCTCTTTAGTTATTAAGTGTGAGGAGTTGATTGAACGAGTGACATGCTTGGAATTTTATATATATATTGTATTTTGGCAGAGTCTCGTTTCCTCTCCTAGGAAGCGACATCATTAGAGTTGTATAATTTATTGAATTTGAGTTGTTTTCACCGTCACTTGTTTCCTCTCTGTGTATTTACCTATAGGTCTCTCCTGATACCTTACCCGGATACTACAAATAATCTTTTCATTACGTTGAAATTTAAAAAAAAAAAAAAAAAAAAAAACAAAATAATATTTTTTTTTTTAATTTAGTCTTTTCGGCCATATATAATTTAAACATTTTTAACTACATTATTTACTATATAATATTACCCAAGCATATTTATTTTTACCAACTGGTATCCAATTAATTTAAATAAATTTTCATTCGGACTGCCTGGAATCCGAACCCATACCCCTTGGCTTTTAAGGCCAATGTCAATAACTCTAACCTCCCGGCCATCTTCATATATATATATATGCCACTAGTGGTATCTAACTAGAATATGATATTCAAGCAGATTAACTTTTTTAATATCATGATTTCTATTGAACTAGAATATAAAATTTTAAAACATTCCTTATTTATAAAAAAACCAATTGAGATTGGTTCCCCCTCGTATACTTGTACACATATATATATGTGTTACCACGAAATAGTCATTGATAGCGATATCTGATTTTGCTATAATGAACGTATGTAAAATTTGATTGATCTACATTATACAAACATACAAACATGATTTGGTATTTTCAGCCTCAGGGAGGTCAAAACGACGATCAAAATCTCGAGATCGAATTTTTGGAGGATTACGATACTTTCCCTATTCCACGTATACGAGAAAGTAAAAAATTCCAAAATAACATAGTGCATTTTTTATTCCGATTTTATTTAATCTATTCTACATATTTTAGCTAAAATAAAAAAAATATTTTGGAGTCTTATGATATCTAACTACAATAAATGAATAAATTTAAAATATATTACCGCTTCTAGGATTAAAACTTTTTTTGATAACATGAGCTATGGATATATCTAACTGGAATATCATCTTTGAACTTTTTTCTAAGTTCTGCTTTTACAAACACAAACATATCCAGTATCCGGATTTTAGAACTTCTACTTCATTAGGAATAAATTTCTAATTATTTATTCGTATATTTGTTTATCGGCTTAACGATTTATTAATTTATAAAGTTAACAATGTTTACTGAACACATTACATAATTTTTATTGCGATATATTATTTATTTTTTAATCTACCTCAAAAACCAAATGGCTATATATGGGTATTATATATTAATTCTTACCTCATTTTTCAATTCTCCCTATAACATATCGTATATCAAGTTTAATAGATTTCCTTTTTTTTTTTAATATTTAACTTTATACCGTAAAAAATCGATTATCATATTAAAATAGGTGACTGTAGCTTTTATTTAAAAAAAAAAACGGAAAAAAAAATAAATATGTATATAAACATCTGGACAAACAAACATTCATAGAAAGAGCTCAGAGATTATCTTCAATTCCAAAATATAAAATCCTTTTATTAGATTATGTTATCAATTTTTATATAAATTGATAATTATCAGTACAAAAAATATAAAAAAATAAAATAAAAATTGAAATCCAGTAAAGAAAATCCTAAATATCACAATCGAAATAAATATAAAAATTATTTTTATTTTACTTCAAATGAGATAATTTTTTTTTTAACGAATTTAAGTAAAACACTTTGAATTAAAAAAAACGTGAATTAAATATTAAATATAAATTAAAAGACCAGGTTTTTTACGCATATAAAATTTCTCTCTAAAAA
>JAAAKE020143793.1:0-13248 GCA_010014785.2 Anisolabis maritima | reverse complement strand
ATGGATTAACCAAAAAACCCCACTAAAGCTAGATTAGATCATATACCGAAGAAAATGGCGTTTAGTTCCGAAATTACTACTTGTAATGAGAATTCCCGGTCTAAATATTTATATCTCAAGAAACCACAAGTATTTGCTCAAATATTCTTTCACGTATCCAGTGGACAAACCAAGGAATTCTTCATCTTTCATCCTTCATTGAGGCCTCTTTATAATCTTAGATTGGATTCGCTTAGGTCATCATCCTTTCCTTTCTACACTTTTCTATACATCTTAGGGTTTTTTTCTTATATAGTTAGCTAATAGGCAGAGCAAAGGAATAGTAATATATGACTTGGATTATTCCGGTTTGAAAACCGCGTTTTTAAGTCCAGGTCAATTTGGTATTTGCACCGTTTCCCCATTAGGCCAGATAAAAATTTCTGCTAGAAAAATGGACAGTGGCCAATTTTGAGAAAAAAATCTGGTACTCTATTCAATGAAGGAATCAAACCAATAGTAATATTTGCATTTCTTCAAATTTTCCATTATTTTTACTATATATTAGTGAATGGATTAGTCATAAATCAATTCACATATAATATTTTATAAAAAATTATATTTTATTTCCAATATTTTACAGAGGTTTCGGTAGCGGTGCTTATATTTCTCATTCTTGATTTTTTTTTTTTTGTAGGTGGTATCTTCGGTGGAATTACTCCCACACAAAATATCTTTATCCATAAACAAATGAAGCAACTGTGGATTAATTTTGCTTGATTCTTTTTTGGCGATTATATTATAAAATAAAATTATAATTTTTCCTGATTTGGAAATTTTATGATATAATTATATCTATATATATAATTATATGTACTGGAAGGTTTCCGCGATTGGATATATGTGGAATGATGTTTTCACGGGTTGGTCTGCTTTGATTGTTGAGATTAACTCAACGTTTCAACTCTCCTTTTGGAGCCATTTTCAAGAGTGTTGGGTAAGGAAGTGATGCTGATGGTGGTTTGTTTTCGGGATCTCAATCTTGCTGGTCCCCAAATTTGGTCGGTCGATGTCTCCGAGGTTTGGATTTGCCTCAGAGATCTAGGGCAGGCTTGGTTGGGGTTAGTGTTCTGTTTGGGTTGACTTCGAGGCCTCAATCTGCCTACTCCTAGAGTCGGAACGTTTGCCTGTGTTCTAGAAAGTGGTTGGTTGGATTGTTTTTTAGGAAGTGTTTGGGGATGGTATGGTGACGGTTTCCGCGTTAGTTGGTTTGGATCGATTCTGGGGTCTTAATCTGCCTATTCCCCGGGTCGAGGTGTTACCTGGTCGCTCGCTTAAGAGCAAAAATCAATCCAACCAACCACTTTCTAGAACACAGAGGCAAACATAAGCCTCGGAGACATCCACAAACATTCCAAATCTCAACAATCAACGCGGACCAACCCTTGAAAACATCATTCCATATATAATTATATATATATTAAAGGAGAATAAGCAACGATCACTCTCAAAATCCCTATTATGGAGATAGCTTACCTTTTGGAAATGAAATATAATTTTTCTAAAAAATTACATGGGAACTGATATATACCTGAATAGATCATGATAACTTGCAGTATTCCGCAACCTATTAAATTACTAGATATTTTTAAAAACATATCATAAAGAGCATTATGTGTGTCAGCTCAACTAGAATAAGGTTGGAAAACCCAGAGCTTGAGGGAAGAAAGGGCCGAAGGTGGCGGGTGGGCCGGGCGTACCTGTGTGCCACATGACGTGGTTCATGAAATGCTCCTTGCGCGTGAACGCCTTGTTGCAAGCGTCGCAGCGGTGCGGCGTCTCACCTGTGTGCTTTCGCACATGATTCACCATGTGCTCCTTTCGGGTGAAGGCCTTAGCGCAGAACTGGCAGCGATATGGTGTCTCTCCGGTATGGCATCTGGCCGCATGCGAGTTCCCCCAAAAAAAATCATAAAATAAGATTAGTATTCAGCTTAAATTATCCTTTTTAATTCAAACAACCATTAAAGTTATACTTCAAAAAATTTCTAAATAAATAAAATAATAAATATTTTTGGTAATGATCTCTCAGTGAAATTAAATAAAATAAAAGTATCTCCTATAATTCGGTCCTAATATATTAACAAAATGAAGGGGAAAAATTTAAGGAAAGCGAATGAATAGTTATGATATAGAAGAAATAATCTTATACTAAAGCATTTTAAGAAATTCCAAATATAGTTAGGCAGGAAGTTAAATGAGGAATGGGATGTTAGAAAAAATATATTATTAATTAATGAACTTACAATTAAAAGTTTTCGATTTTGTAATTTTCTAATCTGATCATTATAAATTTGTTTCAATATTTAATATTTTTTGTAACGAATCTATTTAATTTATAACAAAATCCAAGGTCAAAACGATTGTAAAGGAAAGAAAAACTTAATGAAATAGTTAGTTTCATTTTTGATTTCCTATATCTTTAACTAATTATTTATAAAAGGGAGTTAACTTGTTTCTCAATTATTTTTAAAATATGGTCATCAGATCTTGCGAAACAAAGTTCTATATGCAGATGAGATAATTATACCTATTATACAAGAGAGATCATCTCCGTACTTATTGATATTGTTTCCGAATTTATTTATTAATCCTTTTTTTTTTTAATTACATTTACTGGGCAACTAAAATAAAAATTATCTAATGGAAAATATAATAAGAAAAAAAAAAGGAAGTCATAGGCAATGTATAATAGGCTTCAAAAAAATATATTATATAATAAAAAGTATATTCTTAAAGAAAAATGGTAATGAGACATTCACTTTTTATTAAAATTAAAATTGAATTATCAAAAACTGATAAATGATACAATGATTTTGCTCAAGTTTTAAAGTTGTTTTGGGAATTGGCTTGGAACGTGATCTAACAAACATAAAAATTCTATTTATTAATAATTAAATATTATTATAAATAAAAGGGATAAATGATAACTAAAGATATTAAGGGTGAAAATATATGAAATGCAGAGCCGGCGCGTGATATTTTTCTTTGATAGCAATTTAATATTAGGCATTTGCAATGCAAAATATTATTTTCCCTCCTAGGTATTGAGGAGGCAATTTTCCATCTCAGCGCCTTTTCTTTTAATTAGAGCCCCAATTACGCGCCGACTTTGCTGATATATGATTACATTCTAGAAAAAAGAAAAAAATTATTCTCAAGTTGACTTATTCATTTTGTTATAAAGAAGCACATTATAATTAAATTTAGTTAATAATATCATATTATAGAGAAAATCAATTTAAGAGAGAAGAGTTTTTATATAAAAGTATACCTTAAGTAATGATTAATAGAAAAGATATTAACACAAATTTTTATTCCTTGGTCAAATAATCTCAATATAATTAATAATTATAAAATATGGAGAATATTATGCCAGTAGGTATCAGCAAATGAAAATACCTCTATTAAATACAATCGTGTCCAGACCGATCTAGTGGAGTGCCTGCATGCTTAATAATAAAAATATCCAAAAACAATATCAATATTTGATAATGGGAGCACTTAAATAAATAATTCCACCACCTGCATTTCCCATGTTTCATAATTTTTAGTTTTTGAAAAGAATTCGAAAATGTTTGGTCAATATTTTAGTGCATTTAATTTTGAAAATTTCTGATCTAATTTTTCGGTTTCTTTAAAAAAACGTGAAAACATGAAAAATAAAAGAGGTGAAATGTATTATCGCCAATTGTAAAAATAATATTAACTTAATTTATATTAGTTTTGTTTATATAAAACATTAATGTTCACCATCTCCTATAATAAATAGAATAGATCATTTTTTATATTTTTATTTTTCCTGATATTAAATATTTAATAAAATATTGCCATCTTCTTAAAACGAAACTAAAGTAAAATAATAGCTATTACACTAACAGGGAGAGTTGGAAGTTGACTCCACCATTTTGATCTCCTTTGATTTACTTTTAAATAAAAAATAATTAGACACGTGCCCCGGCGTTTGATTAGATGGGTCCTTTAAATAAGGTTTTAAGACCTTTAAAATTCGGAGAGATGACTTATTTTTTCTTTCATAGAAACAAGGAAAACTAAATGTATATGTAAAAATTAATTTCACACGATATCCACACCTAATAGAAAGTATATAAAATGAGAACCTTTTATGAAAAATTTTATCATAAATATAATGATTTATATATCAACACTTTCAAGCAAACATTGGTTATTTTTTAAAATATTTATAATCATAATTGAATATTTGATTATTAATAATACTTTTGAAAAATATTCAAAATTTGACAATCATTTGATTAAATTTCAGAAATTGGGGACTCCAGTTTGAAATCAATTTTTACTCTCTTATCTTTATATGTAATATATAGGGAGGAAGTTTTGATATCGAAAAAAAATCGATGTCGAGATTTCAACGGAAATACACGTTTTGAGGTCTCCTGAGTCTAAAAAAAATGGTCTGTCTGTGTGAACAAGATTTCTCAAAAACGAAAAAACATTCGAAGCTGAAACTTAAGGTACGTATCCTTTTCATCTGGAATTTTTGGAATAAAATCGGCCTACAGGTACTAGTACCTTACTGAAGTACTTTTTTGATTTTTTCGATTTCTTCAAACTCAAATTAAAATTCATCTATCGGTCTAATTATTTTTAATGTAGATTTATTGTGAAAGGAGATCAAAAAGAGTGTTTGTAGATTCTCATTATAAGCGAAATTTTTTCAAGTATAGTTAATTAACTAACTACTAAGAGTTAGAAAAAATTGTAAAAGTGCAGAAAGGCAAAAAAGATCCTTCATGAAATTGAAGCTTTCAAGTGCAAAACTATTTCACTATTCTAATAAAGGTTGTGTATATTAATAAAGGAAAAAAGTTTCTTCACTTGAAAATTACAAAGTTTTTTCGGACTATTCCTCTACAATTTTCTATATATATATATATATCTTTAAAATTTAAAATATTTAAAAAAATTTATTTTCAATAGCGTACCTTGTATGGGAAAAAAATCATAGATATATTTAGAAATGATATGTGTCCTTAAGTGTGAACTTAGATTAGAACATGAAAAATCTACAAGTAGAAGTTGCCTTCCTCTGAAAGGGACGTTAATTCGAAAGGAATAGATCTATAGGCGGGTGTTCTAATAAGACATCCTCATTAATAGTATAAATTAACTAGGTAGCTGAAAATAAATATCTAGTAGTTAGGAGGAAAGAAGAGGAAAAGAGGGAAATAGAGTAACTTCCTGGACTGCTGATAGATGACTACATTTAAAACTCGGCTGTGCTTCCGTTTAGTCGAAAGGGCCTCGAGTTGTGTATCTTCCTCTTCCTCTTCCTATACATAGATATTTGATTCGATTCAGGAAATTTTCTTGAAAGTTATACTCTATTTTCTTAGAATATATAGAAAAATAACCACAGTATAAATTGAAATGACTTATTTAGTATGGAATTCTGAGAATTAAGTGCACATTCGAAATCTAGTTAGGATAATCCCTAGGACTTAAGGACATATTTAGTTTTGAAAAAGCAGTCAGTAACTTTATGTTTTCTTATCAAGTAGTAAATGTGCATTTTGCTAAAGTGTGATTTTAAAAGAAAACAGCCTGAAAAATCAATACTAAGTTAAAAAGAATAAAAGTTTATAATTTTCTAGTAAGTAAAGAGGTACGCCACTGTTTTGAAATTATTATAAAAGAAGAAGGCAATAAAAGAAAATGAACATGAAATTATTATAAATAAATTTTTCCAAAGAAATCCAATTGTGAATGATATTTAAATTCCAATTTTGTTACTATTCCAGGTTCATCTGGCTCTGTAGGAAGATCAAGGACATACTCATGCACGAAAAACTTAAATCGTTTCTTCTCTCTTAATTAAAATTATTAAGGATGACCAATAAAATGAAATGAATGGTAATAGTATTTATACAATAAAATTTATAAATAAATAGAATCATCTAAAAATACAAGAACTTATAAGCATTTAAAAGAGTATATCTTTAACCTTCTCATGATTTATAATAGAGTCCTTGTCAAGTTAGTCATGTTGAGTGTGTTCCTAGAGGATGGGATAATGACGTAAATGTAAATGTAAATTGAGAATCTTAGGAAGATAAAGGAACATAAAAAAACCACGTTAAACGAAAAATTACTGCTATTAAAGAACCCGAGTATGACTTGAATTATCTTATGATTAGAGGGAGAGAAAACTTCCATTTGCAAAATGTTCCCGAATTATTGCTGTAAATGAAGATGATACATTGGTCTCTTGGCCACCATAATTACCGGATATTTCATGTATGTATATTAGCTAGGGGCGAAAACACCAGCTACCTAGTTAACTAAAAATGAAAGAACACAACCTAAGTTTAGAAACAGCCTTTGACAAAATTCCTCCCGGAGCTTTGGAGAAGCATAAGATATGCAGTTACTTTGAATACTATAAAAAGTCTGACATGAATTCAATTGTCGTGTGTCTTCCCCTATTAACCGACTATAATTGATGTATGTGAAATTTGGAGAGATACTCTAAGTTACATTCGTGTAAGAAACAAATATTTTATTCACGTCATTTTTATATGTATAAAGAAATGTAAATTGGCGATATTCTTTTTATGTAGCCTGATGAACTCATTCCTTAAGTAATGATTGGAATCAAGATGTTATTTTCATAATCCAAGTTATTTTTCTTTGGAAATTTCTATTATAATAATTATCACACTGCAAATAAATAATGACCAGGAGATGGTGAGCATTTGTTTTTTGGATGCCCACCCACCTGGTATGGTTGTCAAGATGTTCTTTTCTGACGAATGACTTGCCGCAAACGGCACACGCGTACGGCTTGTCAGCTGCGTGACGTTTGGCATGGCGTTCCAGGCTAGCCGCATTTGCAAACACGTGGAAACACACATGGCACGTGAACATAGTGCCACCCAAATGACATTTTCCATGTCTTGCAAGTTCAGCCGCACAAGACCAGGCTTTGCCGCAAACCTGTTAAGCAATGTCCACGTGCCAATACTGGATTCTTTTTTAAGTTGCCAAACTACCACGTCGAGCTACAGGCTCGAACACGCATCCCGAGAATTGGCTAATAAACCTAAACCACTTTTTAGAAAAAACAAAAGTGAATTGATATTAACTCAACTTGAAGAAAGTTAAATGAATGCAGCGAGAATGTGATAAAATCCTGAAGGTTTACAGCATGAATTGTAAACTTTCACATGACCAACAAATAAGAAGAATTAAGTAACAAAATATATATATTAAATTGGTTCTGAGGGAAGATACAAATCATGGTTAAAATCTTAGCGTTTTTTTTTCATTCAATTACTGCACCCATCTCTCTTTTTTAAAATTGAGACCACATTAAAACACAAAAATCATCGTTTTATTCTCATATTTATTATGATTATAATTATTATTTATTAAAATGGGAAATGACTATCCATATATATTGTTGAATATAAAAATTACAATTTTTCCTAATTATCTTTAAATCTTTTAAATAATCACTCAAACACTAATAAAGATTGGTGTACACAACAAAACTTTCTCAAAATAAACACAATTTCTCGTTTTCATGGTATGATATAACAAATATAATCAGAAATCAAAGTTAATCAATCGAAGTTTGAAGCTTAAATTTGAAATTTCATAAAAATCAGTTGAATTGCCACAAGAAAGAAATTGCTTTATTTTTCACCTGACCGGAATCCCGTTCCTAGCTCAAAATAATCATTCTTAAAAAAAAGAACCGTCTTTGAAAAAATAGCTATTATAAATTTTAATAAAAATGTATTCGTTTTTTTTTTTTCAAATTCTCTAAAGTTCCTTTTTAGTCATGTGGAAATATACGAAATCTAGGCAAAAGAATAAAAATCTTTTTATTAAAATAAAACGTTAATTCGGAGCTGATGAGTAAAAATTTGTCAAGTTTCAGTAATAGATGTCAGAATCTTCTGATGTAGTTTTTTTTTTACTCTCCTTTAAGCCATAGGATTAGAAAAATACATTTATGATGTAGTTGAAGATTTTGCAAATTACCTTCTTATTGTTATTTTTTCATGACAAATAATTATTTTTACAATGAAAAGTTAATAAACTGTTGAAATTCGAAAAATAATTCATCTGGAAAAAATAACAAATATGAAGTCATATGCAAAATTTCCAGCTATGAAGTATATCATTAAAAATTCAATATCTTTTATTGAAACTTGACAAATTTTCCTCAGACGCACTGATTTACCTTAATGAATATGAGAAAATACGATGAACAATTCAGAATTGCTTTAAAATAAAAAGTGATTTAAGTTAAAAACTCTTCATTTCCTTTTCTAGTGAAATATTATATCAAATTAAAAATAAATTAACAGAGGAAACTTTAATTAAAAATATATAAAAAGTTTAAGAGAGCTAAAAAATTTTATATTATCTCAGATAAAATAAGACTTTTTAAGAAAGTATAAAAATTTGAAGAGTCTAATGTCTGTTTTCATAATCAACTTTAAAGACTTTATTTTAACATTTTATCTTTGGATTGTTTAGTACACTGTGATGTGGACAGACGTTCTCACATTGTGAGGATCATATTCTTAATAGAAAATGTATGCAATAAAATAAAAAACAAGAATAGCAAATTAGAATTCTCTTATTTCAATAATTATTAAATAATTTTACTAAATTCAGAGTTCCCTTAACCTTTTATGATTAAGTAATATTTGAATCCAATGAGTTATTGTAAAAAAAACAAATTTTAAATTACTTTCGAAAAAAAAAAAACAGATTATTTGATAATTTACCAAATACACTCAAATACTCACTAAATACTATTCCTATACGATTGTTTTAATTCTAAAATTTCAAATTTTGTTAGAGTTTCTGTCCCAATTTGAGAAAAAAATAAGTTTGCAGAGATGGTACCCATCCCAAAAAAAAATAAAATTCAAAAAACAAACATAAAATTTCAATAAAAACATGAAAAAAATTGCAATAAGAGATTTATTAATAAATGAAATTTTCAATAACAAATAGTTGCTAAAAAAAGAAAAACTAACTCTACAGATTATACAAGAAAAAAAAATTATTTTCCCAATTTTGATACGAAAATCCCTATGTATATTTGTTACTTAATTAGCTAACTACATATAAAAAAAAAAAAAATGGCCTTTAAAATGAAAACTAAATATTGACCCCCTTTCAAAAATGAAGTAGCTTTCGAAGTTCAACAATATAATAATAATAATAGTAATTAAAAATTAATAAATATCTATTTAAATATAATTTATTTCTATTATATTGGCTACCAATTAATAGAAATAAATAAGGACGGAGTTGAAATGGCCTCAGATGCCGAAAAAGACAACAAAAAACCTATTTAAATATACTTAATTCTCTTCATATGTTCATTATAATCCTTTTTATTGATTAAAATTGCAGCCATTAATGGCAATAAGTATGATTGTATTAAACTTTTGATAACTACAGATAAAATTTTGTCATATAAGAAAGAAATAAGAGAATTTCAGAGAGAGGAAGATGTTCAATGAAAGAAAATACTTGCCATTATTTCGTTCAAAATAAATATCTAAATGTCTATAGGGTTATATCATCTTCAATAATAAAAGTTGTTTTGCAATCGTTAAAATTTCTATCCAATATGCCCTTTAAGTTAACCGGCTTTATCAACGTAACGATTTTGTTTGGACGCCAAATACCTTTTACTTAATTAAAATTATGTCATTCCAAATTACTTTGAATGAAATAATAAGTAAAGTAATTCTTTCTTGTCTGAATGCCCTTCCATTTTCTGGTATAATCTAATATAACCAATTTTATCAGCTTAAATAAGAGAATGCAAATTGAATTTTTGAAGATAGAGATTTTTAAATAAAAGTAATTCCTAGTTTCATAATTAATTTTACCTCTTTATTTTAATTTTTTGTTTTTTGGTTGAAATATGATTTGATCACCAACCCCATTAGGGCCTTTCCATATCATGGAAATTCAAACAAAGACAAAAGATTAAAATAAAATTGCTGAAGTTGATTATGAAACAGGGATTAAATTACTAATGCCCTTCTCCTTGATTGGAAACCCGAGAGCTACCCACCTGACAAGTGAATGGCTTGCGTTCAGTATGGTAACGGCGATGCACAATCAATTGGTATCGGAACGGGAAACTCTTGGCACAAATGTCGCAAGCGTGGGCGGCGGCGGTGCCAGCAGTGACGGAAACCACAGGTCCTCCTGTTCCCTGTCCTGTTTGATTGGCGGCGTCGACGACTGGTTTTGTGTCACCATTCCCATTGCCACTAGCGCCGCCGCCACCCGTAGGACCGCTAGCCGTCTGGGCTTGTTGCTGCTGTTGTAATGCCTTGCCGAACACTTCGTGATACGCGAGCAGCTGGTTCAAGTCTTCGACATTGACCTGGGACAAGCGTGGAAGAAGGCCCATCTATCAACGGGTGCCTGTTCCTTCACGCTCTTTCCCTTCCCAATTTTGAAAATTTTAAAATATCCTTTTTGAAAAAAAAACCAACAAATATAATTAATAATGAATTTTGTTATTTAAACCGCAGACGTAGAATTTATCCAATGATTAGGGATAAGAGAGAAAGTGATTGAACTATCAACAATAATATCCCTTCTAATATTGAATTTCATTAAGCAAATGCGAAAGATATACATTATTTTCTTAAAATTTAACAGAATATATACGTATATATATTTATAGAATAAATGAAAAGTTTGGATTAATTATCTTTTATATGAGCCTCTATTTTAAAATTATATACACAACCGAATTCTTAATATTAAACCCCCAAGGAGAAGGCTTCAATTCGCAGATACCTTATACATGCCATGTACAGGCACTTCGAGGGCGACGGGTTTGGTATCTGAAGTAAGAGATGTCTCGCCGAGAGCTCCTGCAGGTGCTGTAACTTTGACGAGTTGTCCATCTGCAGTTCGAAGGTCCATAGTATGGCCACTCTTCGGATCGAGTATGCTGCAGTAAAAGTGTAAGTTAAATTAACTTTTTTTGGGGCTACTTTCTAATGAGACACATTAAGGGTGTTCTCTCGATAGAGAAGGCAATTGCCCTTTCTCGCGGCGCCCCTGTAAGCAGCGTTCCCCTGGACACTCTTTGGGAACCTCTGGTCTACAGTGTCATAAAAACAAGCCAACTTTAAAATCATTATATTTTAGTTTTATTGGTGAATTGTACATACAATATTTGCCCAATTTATAAATTTTTCAATAACTTGAGAATAAAAAAAAATTAAATTAAATTAATTTAAAATTTTCACCCTCAATTAAAAAAAAATAAAATTGGGGTAGAAAAAATAAAAATTATAGGAGTATATTAAGATAATGATAAATGCAGTGAACTAACCCATAACCAGGAGGTAAACGTAGCTCTTCCTTGATAGCTTGTTTATCATCTTTGGGGCCTCCATTATCAGATCCACTTCCATCCATGTTTGTTTGTTGTTGTTGTTGTTGCTGCTGCTGTTGTTGTTGTTGCTGTTGTTGTTGTTGTTGTTGCTGTTGTTGTTGTTGCTATTAAAATATTTTTAATTTTAAAAAGAAAAAAATGAGAAATAAATAGGAAATAATTTTTAATATGTTTTTGAAATTATTGCCTCCCCAGAGAAAATTAATTTTGACTACTTACTTGATGATGCATATTTGCCTGAAGATCACATTGTACTTGACAATGAACTGGATTTTCGGTGTTTCCGGATGTATTGGGTTTTACGTCAGCTTGATGATGTGCTAAAGCTGCCATATCTTGGGCTTGTTGATTTTGTTGTTGCTGCTGTTGCTGTTGCTCTTGTTGCTGCTGCTGATGTTGTGCCATACAAGATGGTTGAAGCGAAGGCTGTGTTAATGTTTGTTCCTGCTTTGTTCCCTGATCACAACCCTAAAAATAAAAATTTTCTAATTTACTTTAGTTTAAAAATTTTCTTTTGAAATTAATTGAAAAGTTAATTTAATTTAAAATAAAACAACAAATTAGAGAATGAAATAATTAATTTTAAGATCTTCGTGTTTAGAATTAAAAGAGAAAATTAACATTTACATTAATATATTTACAAAATTTAGAAAATTAATTTTTTAATTAATTTATATTAAACATCAACGAACCCGATTTTGATGTTGAGTTTGCGGTGCTGGTGGTGGTGGGGGTGGAGGCAAACCGTAAACTGGAACAGTCACTTGAGGTAGCGGTCCAGGAAAAAGATTTGTTAAAACCCAATATTTAGCCACGTTACTTAAAGCAACAGCGCCAACTCTCGCAGATTGTGCCGCCAAGGAATCACCGCCTGTAGGTTTAAAGATATGGATAATAAATTCATTATATCTTGAATGCAAAAAATCCTTGCAAGCTCGGGGATCAAACTCGGAATCTTTGGATTTCAGTGTTTGAGTTAGCGACAGTTTAGTGGACCTAGATTTTTATTGCAGTATTCCCACTTTTGAAAAGATTTAGAATTATAAGATTAAGACTGAATTCGTTTTCTCGAAAGGAGAAATAGTGCAATCAATATAAAAGAATGGATCCATAAAAGTGTAGCTCAGATGTTGGACAGTCACTTCATAAATTCCAGGGGTAGTAGGTATTTTTTTAATCCATTAAGAATGATTATTAAGATTATTATTTAATATTAATTATTTTTTTAATTAAGGAAAAATTTAATTTCCAAGTTCTAATCTAGTTCATTGCTAAAAAGTGCCATCTCATAATAGTGACGGTTCCTCCTGGAGAAAGAAAATTGAAAGAATATTCTCATTTATCAATTCAGCTTAAGTTTAGTTTAAAAGAAAGAAAAAAATCTAAAAATTTGTATATTTGCACAGGATAAAAACTAGAAAAAATTTAATCCAGCCTTATTTATTCATACTAAGAATTTTTATCAATCTGAATATTTTTTTTTGTGGATGTCAAACGCAAGATCTCTGGTTCAACTTTACTGTTATTCCGGAGAGTAAAAAAAAAAGTTTTTAAATATTTAAAAAAAAAAAAATTAAAATCAATAATTCTAATAAGAGACATTTTTATAAAATTTAGTATTTCTATATTATTATTATATGTCTCTTGAAATGACTCTGTGTTGATGAATTTAAATCAAGACGTTACAAGCTTTCTCACTCTTATTACAATATAGCTATAGCTGATGAGAAAAAAATGCTTTGGAAGCTAATATGTATATATATGGGCCT
>JAAAKE020143792.1:18391-30864 GCA_010014785.2 Anisolabis maritima | reverse complement strand
TTTTTCTTTTGAAAAGAACCTGGAAAATTTTAAGGTTACTTGAGTGTTTTTAGGATTTTTAAAATTAATTTTATTTAAAATTTTCCAATCATTTTTAAAATTAAAATTCTTTCTATAATTAATTTATGTGAAATGGAATATGTAAAGATGATTATCTATTCCCCCCTTAGTACATATAAAGTACCTAAATTAATAAAAATTATTCATTCATTGATTCTACCATAAAAATGAAATGTTAATTGTTGAATTTTTATGAAATAAAAAAATTAAGGGCGGTTTAAAATTGATTCATCTTTCCTAAGTAGTACTAATTTCAAAATAATAAAAATTTGCCCAAATATCTATAAAGAAATAAAAATTCGCAAATAATTTCATTATTTAATTTATTTTCATCATGGATTTATTTTTTATATTATTAGTTCGTTTATTATAAGTAAAAAAAAAAAAAAAAAGTATATTTATTAATAAAAACATGAGAATAATTTTCAAAAAAAAGGTAATAAATTAATAAGGCTTGTATTATTCAAGATTTAATATTTTTTCCATTTTTCTAAGTGCTTCTTTAATATAATTTATAACTTTTGGCTTCTTTAATATTTTTCTCCAAATACTATTTTCTTCAAAGGCCGTCCCGTCCACAACACTTGTCGCTTGAACCGGTAGACCAATTTCAGATTGACTTGACACTTGGTTCGTCATCGTATGTATCGGGCCATATAACATACAATTTTTCATATCCTCGGAAAATTTCTCACGGGAGAAGAGACTCGAAGGGATTTCCAATTGTTCTAATGTTTCTTCCACTTTTATTAAATAAAGATTTGTTAGATTCTCTAATTGATCTTTGAATACATCAAAATTTGCAGAAATATAAAAGAAATGGAGAAGATCGAGGGCTGGACAACCCCACTGGCTCACTTGGAAATCAAGTAACGCCACCGAATCTGGGGGCTTGTTTTCTCCTTCAGGATAGTGAAACATTATATTATTGCTCCAACAATCTCCATGAATTAAAGCGGATATTTGGCTGGGTTCTTCTTTAAGTTTCTTTAAAAGTTCTGGAGATTTCGGAGCTAATTCATTTAATTTTGGAGCAAACCGTTCAAATCTGTAGAAAAAAATGCAAGTATTTAACAAATTATTTATCTCTCTCTTTAAAGTAAGATATGCATCATAATGTAAGATTCTTTGAATATAAATTTTATAAAAAACAAAAGAACTTTCTAGTAAAATTTCGTTATTTTTTTTTTGTCTTTTCGGCATCTGAGGCCATATAGACATTATACGATATATACTCTATTTATTTACGATACAATGATCCAGGCAAAAATTTCGTTATAAATTGTTCTTTAGGCCTTCATTTATTATTTAAAATAAATAGCACATTATAAACAAAAGAAAGTAGTTGCTGCAAAAAATATAATAATCAAAAAACAAGAGATCGAAAATATAAATTTGTTAACAACGATTGTCTTTGAATTTATATTTGGATCTCTTGTTTTTTGATTATTATATTTTTTGCAGCAACTACTTTCTTTTGTTTATAATGTGCTATTTATTTTAAATAATAAATGAAGGCTTGAAGAAATTAAAATTAGAAACCAGAAAATTTTTTTAAAATATTTTTTAATTTCTTTTGGTTTATATATCATCTCCATCCTTAATATTTATATTTTTTAAAATCTTACTTGAAGAAAACCAAAGAATTTATAGCCGAATGTTTTTTATATACCAGTTAATGCTACCATAAGGATCAAAATAAATTAGACCAACTTTATCTTTTGTTTCGTCTTAAAAAACAATTAGCCGATAGCCATGAAAACCAAAATTTTATAATGTTTTAAATTTATACTTTTTGGATGGTATGTCGCTCTCCTAATTGAGACAAAACAAAAGAACATAATATATCTCTATCAAAATTTAATAAAAAATAATAAATTACCCCTTCCATTTGGTCACTTCTTGTGCGATTATTTTCAAACCATTTGTAAAATAATTAACCAAAAATGGTTCGCCTCCTGATTCTCTGGTGAGACTTGTAAACTCATCAAAACATTTAGAGCCTCTATGTGAAACAGCAATTGAAATCCCATGAAATAGTGCTAGAGTATGCATTACAACTTTACAATGATCAAGATTCAGTTTTTCTAATCGATCTGCAACTACATAGTCCAAACTGCCTAGATGGTCAAGAATAATAACATTAGTTCTAGTGCCTGAAAAATATCTGCAATAAAAAGAAAAAGATTATTTTTTTTTTAAATTACATATCAAATAAATCTTGTAAAATTTTAAATCTTTAAAATAAGATATTCAAAAACCCAAATCTGCCGGGATGTATTGTAAAATGAGACGTTTCGAACGAGGTTTGATGGTTCACCTTAAGTTCTTTTTTTGTAGATGTATTTATCCCCAAAATTGGTCTTATTTGTTTTTTGGTACAGTCTCATTGGAAATGTAAGTGAAGAATGTTTTTTTTTTATTCTTTTCAGCATCTGAAGCCATAAAGACTTGGAACGACACAATTTATTTATTGCAATACTTGTAATCCAGGCATATTAATTACACCAATTGTTATCTAATTGATTTAAATAAATTTTTATCGAACTGGGATCCGAACCTACACCCCTTGGCGTTTAAGGTCTTTTAAGGGTATCAATATTGTCAGTCAGTATCTTTAACCTCTCGGTCACTGGGTGGAGGAGGGGGGTGATGAATTTATCAGATTAATATCATTGTTACATACGCGTATATGTATATATTGTTATATGTATTACAAAGCCATACTGACCAGTTTTAGGCATAAATACAACTATCAAATTGGACTGAAGATGAACTAGTAAACTTCGTTCGAAACGTCTCAATTTTGTTTTCATTGAGCATCTAAATTGCTGGCCTATTGTTGATCCCGCCTGCTCATCTATTTTAATCACAACACATCAACAACTCTCTTCTCTTTGTTACATCAAACTATTAACCAAGAGGAAAAATTTTTGTTTTCTGGACCATTTAAAAAAAGTCAAATGAAATTTCATTTTGCTCAGAGTTTCTAATATAAAGACATTGCAGCCGGGTCAAAATGTGTGACTCCGCAGCCCTCATTTAATATACCGTAGCTATACGTATTATTATTACTATTTAATATTCTATAAGTGATAGAATTTGACAGTGCTTCAAGCTTTTTAATCCCGTTCATTGTTCTCATAATAAAAAATCTCTTCAAATTATTCAACTAGGAATCGGAGCAAAATGTAACTTATCTAATTATACCATGAGAATTTAATTTGTTTTTGCTTCCCAGAAGGTAGGCAACCCAAAATACCAACAAACGGGTTTAATGATTAATTGTTCCAGAATGAACCACGCATAAACAATTTTATATTTTCCAAGAAATATATATCTGAGCATGGATGGTTCGCTCTAGAGGAGCTCTAAGCCAATTAATTGAAAAAAACCATTAGTTGGTTATTTTGGATGCCTACGTTGAAGCAAGCAAAAATCAATCTATGCAACCCATGGTAATATCATAAAATATTTTTTATGTTTTTATCCTTAATTGGGCTCAAAGGAAAGTAGATTGTTTTTTAAATACTTACTTTGGGATGATCAATAACTTTTGATCTTCTTTTTTTAATTTCATTTTCATTCTTTCCATCTCTGGCCAAGCCTTTTCATAGAAGAGCTTCTCCCTTTTAAATATTTTCTCTATTACTAAATTAGTTCCCTTCGTTTCAGATGGAAGAAATTTTAAAAATAATTTTAAATTGTGTGCTTTGACTTTAGGTTCATTTGGGTTTTCTTTATAAGTTACGTCCATAGTAACAGCGATACTCGTATAATTTTCACCTAGAGTGACTGCAGGTTGTTTTGACAGAGTTGCAATTTCAAGATTGGGATGTTTTAAATTTTTTTGCAGAATTGGTTCTAGAAAAGTTTTATCCACCCACATTACTTTTTCTAAAAAGAAAAAAAAAAAAATTAAAATTTAGAAAATACACAAATAAATATAGCTATATAAATTATCCCTTCTCAGAACTAGTCGGCGTCCCTGGGCAAAACAAAATTCATGCGCCCTTCTTAATACATATTTACGCGTACATACTCATAAGCATAGCCATCATAAATGAGCCAAATGAAATAAAAAAATTATTGACTTTTTTAATTAAGAAATAATATTAAAATTGCATTTTCATCCAATATATATATATATATATATATTATGCCCTAGTGCGGTCGCCTAAGATCGCCTTATCGAAAAACCAGTCCTGCCCCATATTAATTAGAATCTAATTAATTTAATCCCATTCTTAAAATATATTTTGACAGACAACTATTTCTCCTCTCTTATTTGAAAATATGGAATGAAAAAAAAAAAAGCACCCCCGTTCCGCTCAAAAAAAAAAAAAAAAAAAAAAATAATTTAAAGACAAAAAAAAAAAAAAAAAAAAAAGAAGACAAAAATCTATAAATAATTCTATATGAAGCCATTATTATCAATTGTATATGGGCGAACTGACAACCTCGCAAAAATGAAGGAAATTTGATCGACTTTTGACATTTTTATTTTAATTAATTAATGAATCTAAACGAAAATTCTTATTCTCTAATGAATGCTAAATTTGACCACTTATAAATAATTATATCAGCCCTTGTAGGGTCGGGAATTTTCCAAGACTGCGTCACGGGAATTTCTCAGAGGACGATAGAGACATCCTGTCGTCATTGTTGTAGGGGTCAAGTCCCGTTAGAAGGAGAGCAGAGAGCAGACCTTCCTCGCATTGATATTCAATTATTTCTAAATAATAAAAATATCTGAAAGCACCAATTAAAATTCTAATTGGAGGAGGGTACTAAATAGAAGCGTTGAAAATATTATATGCGTATTTAAAAGGAAAATGCCACCATTCTTAGACGAACAACTTCAGAAAAATTTCCTGTTATTTTATATTTATATATTTTAATTTGAATAAATTTTTTCTGAAACACATATTAAATAATTAAGAAAAAATATATTTCTACTTTTGGTATCTATTTAATAAAATGAAGTTTATTTACAAATCTTTCGTACACCAAGACACACACCTCAAATAAAAAACACTCAACCAAAAATCTTTTCATGAACCTCTGAAAAAAAAGGAAAGCAGCCAGGAGAAATTAAATAAAAAAAAAGATTCGTCTATTTCATTTTTTAATTGACGACGTTCCGGGAGCCAGTCGCGCCCTTAGGACAATTAAGCGTTAGTAAATACAGATGGTAGATATTTTAAAGATCATAAAAATTAAATTACAAATATAATATAGAATTCAATCGATTGAAGTGAAAAACCAAGAATAGATGCCGGCCTGCTTGCTAAAAAAATTTTATACATATTTATTCTATATTATATTTTGCAATATAATTTTTATGATCTTTAAAATACCTAACTAACGCTTAATTGTCCTGAGAAAGGGCACGACTGACGCCCGAAACATCTACAATTAAAAAATTAAATAGAAAATATTTAATCTTCACGATGAGATAGGTGGCTGTACACAGATCAGAGATATGTGAAAAGGGAGGAAGTCAGCCAGTGCCCTCTATCGAAATAAAGCCGAAACGTTTCATATTTTGAGAGTTTTATTTCGATATAGAAATACTCTACTGGCTGACTTCCTCCCTTTTCACATATCTCTGGAAATATTTTATTTCTCCTGGGTACTTTGCTATCATTCCAGAGATTAAAATAAACAGTCGCATCTCATATATCTCTTTTCATAAATTTTATGTCACATTTGTATAGCCATATTCCTCCCATTGGACATAATTGAAACAGGCGATGGGAAAAGTAAAACCAAAATTTTTGATCACTGAGAACTATGAGTAGCTAGTTAGCAATAAGTTATTCGAGCTTCGACTGACATTTCTCTTTCACTCTCCCTCTCTTCAACTGTCTGGCTAAACTTATTATCTAAAATAAAACAAGAACGAAGAAGAATGAAATTAAAATTTTTTAAAAGAATGAAATTAAAATTTTTTTGATTGAGAGAGCTTTCCCTGGCTAAATTTTTGTATGATTTATAAACACCAGCAAAAATTAGAGCCCTTCCAAATAATTAAAATTTGAAAGTTGTCTTTTTCAAAATAGATTTCTTTAAATAAGCAAAATTCTGTGTAATGAAAAATTATTGTGGATGAATCCATTTAAGAAATTAATTAATAAATATTAGAGTACTGTTGAATTAAGTAATTATAAGGTTAAAATTTTTTTTGTTAACACTAATCTCATATTCACAATCTAGCAAATAAAATTGATCTGTGACATCTTAAAGAAAGTATTTTAAACCTCAAAGATATTAATTAAAATAAAAAAAGAAAGAATCCTTAAGTAAAAATTTTTGGAGTTTCCTTCTAAGTATATTAACATACCTTGTACATAGGATAGTAAAAATTCCATTAATTTAAGGGGGTCTCAGAGTTTTTTCATTTTATTTTAATCCCATAAATTTATATAAATATAATTTTCTTAGGGTCAGCATCTCATCAAGATCGTTTATTCCCAAAATTTATTTTATTTGTTTGTAATTGATAAAAAAATTTTTATTTATTCTGAATACTTCGCCATATCGATGCTGATGAACATTACTTTACCTATGTACACTATATATATATATATATTTTTGAAATATACCACAACTCTATCTGCTAAATTCATTGTCTTATACATTGAATCTGCATATACTCTCTAAAGACTATCTAATTAAAGCCGAAACGTTTCATATTTTGGGAGTTTTATTTCGATAGAGGCTGACTTCCTCCCTTTTCACATATCTCTAAAAATTCTAAAAAATGAAATTTTCTAAAATTAGGAGAAAGTTATTCCTTATTGACATAATCGTTATATAGTATTTGAATTTAGGGGCTCTGTGGAGCAATCGGTAGGGTGTCCCCATTCTGCACAGAAGATCGGTGTACGCATCCCTGGCAGGAGGGATTTTTCCATTAAATAATAATATTTAATGTAAATAAATCCTCAAGTATGCCCTGGATTGGAACATTGGGTCCCAAGCAAACTCTACGAGAAGAGGGAGTTGCTGTGACACCCCGTCCTAAGGAAGGGACGTAAAGAAGGATTCTCTCTCAATGAAGCACTCTTCGCAAGGAATAGGCTACATGCCGGTGCTGAGAGAGTCCCTCCTCACTAGCTTAGAGCAGGTTGGAAAGAAGGGACCGAGTGGATTTAGATATAAGAGTAGTTAGATAGCTAGAATTGAATAAAGGAGAAGGAGTTAGAATTAGGAAATAAAATAACTTCACAGGGTGCCGATAGATGGCTATGGCCAAAGGTCGGCTGGGTTTGAGGTGTTTGTCTCATGAAAGCACCTCGTAAATAAACGAAAAAAAAATTTTCTTTGGTCAGTTAAAATTTTTTCCAAGTTATCTCAAGTCAAGTAAAATTTTTTGAAATATTTTTGGTTAAAAGAAGGTTAATTTGAATCTTCTGAAATATATTAATTTTTATATTATCCTATATTACCATTTGGAAAAATCTCCAATCTCGTGTCCTTTCATGTAACGTTGGTTAACATTTTTTAAATTCCTAAAATAGGCTAATTTATAACACTAACATATTTTGGTGTTGAATGATTTTCAAATAATACTCTTTTATTAACAATGTTCTATAAATTTTTACTTTGCTTAAGATAACTTGGAAAAAATTTTATGTGTTCAAAATCAAGACTAATTGTAACAATGGAGTAAAATTTAACAAAAAGGCAACTACTTTGGTTTCTGAACGGCTCAATTACTCTTTAAAAATACTTACCCGCGGTATAATCAAGGGTGCCCTTGCTCCAACCTGCAAACAACCTCCCAGGTGACGACATGGTTTTTCAAAAACGTCCAGATTTTCACTTATAATGTCTCACAATACTTCCGTTATCTGATACTCTCATTCGTATTCCCATCTCTTAAATAGCCCCACTCCATTTTTCTCCCTCTCCTTCAGGGTTTTACTTTGACCCCTGCTCCTGTTGATGCGCTCGTTGCATTTTTATTCACTAAAAAAAATCTTCATGGGCGCCTGATAACGAAAAAACTCATTGAAATTTTTTTTACAATAATCCGTTTCTTTTTTTTTTTTTTTTACAAGAGTTTAACAATCTTCCAACAATAAAAAAAATCATTGCCCCATAAATTTTTTGAATAATATAAAATTATTTTTATATATTAATTCAGAGCCTGATTAGGAAAAATTCTCTTAGTAGCCCTTTTTCACCCTTAAAAATTTTTTTTAGTTGAATTGTACCTTTTATAAATAGAAAATCATCTCTAGATTTGGCGCTCTAGGTAACTTCTCGGCTACCTCCCTCCCTACCCTCTTTGTATATCTTTATATAAATTAATATAATTAATAATTTATAAAAAAGATACTCTTAAGATATAATATCTCATTATCGGTTCACCTCTTGATCGCCATGATGAACTTAGAAAAGGGCTGCGAAATGTTATATTTCTTTGGATAACTATTGATAGAAATTGTGTCTTAGCATAGGATTTCTCAGCCATTTTTATCACTACCTTTTTTTTTTATTATTTAGATTTATTCCCCCTCCCCCCTAAAAAGATAGCATTAAAAATTAATTGTTCTAAACAAATTTTGTTCTCTTCAAAACCATCTCAAAATTTTATCGAATTTTTTTTAAACCACATTCTCTGATTAGATCTTATTTAAATATAAATAAAATTAAATCCTGGCCCAATTTTTTACAATATTTTCAATTTTTTTTTTTTAGGTGGATTGTTGTTTCCTGCCCTTTCATTAAACGCCTTTCTGCCTCCATCTTTTAAGCTCTAACCCCTAATTATAAAATAATAAGAAAAAAAAAAAAAAATACCGCATATTTTATTCATATTTATATCATATAATTTTAAATAGAATATTCTCATTATCTGAGGCCATAAAATAATTTTCTTATTAGGGCCTCAATATTTGTAAATTCTTTTATTTCTATTAGAAATAATATTGAGGTATCAAATAGAGAATTATTTTGATATATTAATAAAATTAGAATTTTATAATTTTCCACGTATTTTCAAAGAATTTCAGAAGTAACTGAAATTGACCATTTTTTAATATTAATTATTTTGAATTAGTAATAAATTTGAAATCAAATTGTTTTTATTCCTTTTTATTAAATTAAGGATAAATTTTAGGAAATAAACGATATTAATAACTTTTATAAAAAAAAAATATTTTTATCATATTTTTTAATAAATACATATTATTTCATGTTATTATATCTTATAATCATAATTTATTAGTAAAAATAGTAATTTTTTTATTAATATTAACAAAATTTTAGGTTCTTTTTTCAAAGCAATCTTTTTTAAAACTCGTTGATTTAGGCCTACGTGCAAAGGTTAAAATAATGCCTTGGTAAATAATCAATTGCGCGACAAATGAATAAAATAATAAAAAAAAATGTATAATATTATGTATAAAATATCGTTTTTTTTTTATTTTTATCTACCTGTACATAATTCTCTTGTCAATTTTACCGGTATTTGATGCCAAAAAGGTGGGGAACCACTCACTGCTTTAGAAAAAATGAAGGGTTAAGACTAAGGGAGTCATTAGCCCCCAAAGAGTCAGCTGAGACGTTAGTTTCTCCCACTCCAGACTGAGGGTTTTTTTGGATATGGAACCTTAAGGTCCAACGGATCTATAATGACTAGTGGCACGTGCAACAGGAGAAGGAAAGAGTGGGGAGTTGCTTGTTGAGATTAGATTTGAAACATTGGAGATTATAGGTTTTAGGGAAGATAATAGCAGGAAGGTTATTCTAGTCACGGGAGGTCATGGAGATAAAGGAAGGCTGGAATTGACTAGTTCTTCTAGTCGCGAGTTTAATGACGAATGGGGATTTTGGGACGATGATTCCCTTGTATTCAGGGATCGCCTCTTGATCAGTCGTTGGGTGATCTTCATGGTTTGTAAAAAATATCGACATCAATGATTCATTGATTAATTATGGTTTTGATAATAAACCAATTGCATGCAATCGGATGATCACCTCACAGTTCAAATAAATAATAAGACTAGTTTTTTTATTAAGATGAACTTTTAAGAAACAGAGTTCCAAAAATTTTCAGATCAACAATAAAATAAAGTTTTTCTTGAGAAAAAAAAACTAATTTACTCATTAAAAAAACTGTGTATACGATTTTTAATTTATTAATATGTATTGATTCTTGTCACGCTTAAAATGAAATAAGTTGTTGATTGAAAATATTTATTATTTGTTACACTTTTTTAAATTATATAGGCTCTCTAGAAACTTTTTTAAATTTGCCTATTCGGAAAATAGGTGTGTGATCTTCCTCAACTGCGGCCACCATAAAACAATGATTACTCATACTCCTTAACAATAGAAGTTTAATATCTTATTAAAATAAAAAGCTTCGATAAGTCATTTTTTTATATCATTAAGTAGAAATAAATAAATCTTTTGTTTGTGTAAAAAACTGCGCTCTTAGCTTTTTGTCTGAGATAAAAATGATTTTTTTTTTAGTCTTTTCGGCATCTGAGACCATATAGACTTGAAACGATACACATATATTTTAATTATGATACCAAGCATATTCATTTAGACTAATAGGTATCCAATTGATTTAAAGAAACATTGGATGATAGGGTTAAGTTTTGAAAAAATTAATGGTATTCAAAACGCCCCGAAAGACAAATCTGATATCCTTTAGAAAGTGCGGGATGATTGTTATGAGTGATCATGTTTGGGCCTCCTGGACTTGAACCAGGGACCATCCACTTTCGTGGCGGATATGCTGCCATTACAAGACATCCGTCCACTGAAAACAACATCCCGCAGTCGCCAATATTTCATATGTACACCTTGACTTTGAAGGTTATCAATATTAACAATGTCAATATCTTTAACCTCTCACGGGGTGAGGGAGGGACTTTTTTTGTGATTATTTATTGATCACTATATACAACATTATTATTTTTTATAACTTTGTACATCCCCCCCCCCCTCCCATGTCTGAGAGGTTAAAGTATTGACATTGTCAATATTGATAACCTTCAAAACCAAGGGGTGTGGGTTGTGATCCCAAGTATTCCGATGAAAATTTATTTAAATCAATTGGTGTAAATAAATATGCCTGGATAATTTATTAAAATAAATTTGAAATTGTTTAATGTCTACATATAGTTATATGCCTAACAGACTTTAAAAAAAACCTTTGTACAATTGTACACGATGAAGGCTGGGTGGCCTCGGCCGACAGTGAATAAATAAAAAAAAATAATAAAATATTTAAAAAAATGGTTTGGAATTGCCTCGCATCCGGATGTTTAACGAACCCCGATCTGAACACATTAACTAAAATGTATACCCCCTCTTTTTTCCAGAGACCCGTAATACCTTGACCTCATTTAAAGTGCCATACCCGGGCCGACACTTGAGTCGAACAGGAATAAAAATAAACAGACAGAAAATAATAAAGACTCCCTTTTCCCTTTATTATATAAATTTTAACTTTTAGGTTTAAATTTTTGTTGAAATACTTGATTGTTTCTAATTTGTGACCATGTTAATCTGCTGATAATCTGAGAGCTGCTGCCATCTATCGCGCTTTATAAGAAATTCCACTCGACGAGTATTGACATTCCCATGATGCCCATTTGAAGTTTATTTTTGTTGTTGGATAATTTCCATATAACTTGAAAAAGGTTCAATTTTTTTAAATCCAATTCTTTATTTAAAAAATAATTAAAATTTAATCAATTAAGAGAAAGGATTACATAACTCAACAGGTCTTCATGTTGAAGAAAAAAAATTGGCATCTTTCATTTGACTTGATTTATAATAGTAGAAATATTTTAAATATACTCTTCACCTGATAAAGGTATTTATATCATATTTATTATGATTAATATATATATATATTAATGTTTAGGCTATATACTAATAAAACTAAAAATTATCAAAAATATAACCCTCATTATTTGTAACAAAAATTTCATCATCTGAAATGAACATATAGGTAAATTTCTAGACAAATTTTGTATTCTGATTAGAATTATTATAATTTTAAATTATTTTGAGCATATTTTAATGATATGTTGTACCGGCAGATCAGATCATATTTTTCATATTCTCCTTAAAGCAATAATACATAATAAATTGGTAATACTCCCTTTTGAAACAATGTAAAAGTAAAAGAATTGATAACTTACTCTTCCTATGATATATTTTCTGCTTTTTCTTTTTTGCACTAGTAAAGGCATCTCCTTGTTTAATTCATTCATCGACTTTGTGATCGTTAATGTTTTTAATCTCTTACTCTTATTTCACCAAGGTTTTCTTTAGAGCTGTGGCTGCCAGTTTTTTTAGTGAGTTGAACTTAAAAAATCCTGGTGATTTTTTCTCTTTTAATGGTCATATCCAACATTATCACTCATGGTTTTCTT
>JAAAKE020143792.1:0-12334 GCA_010014785.2 Anisolabis maritima | reverse complement strand
TAGCTTTTAATTTCCAAAAGAAAAATAGAAATGAAAGACCAGAGAATTCCAATGTAAACTGCAGAGCTCAACTTTTGAGGGACATTAAATGCATACAAGGGATTATGTTTCGACACTACAATTAGTGGCTTTATTTCAGATTGGGTTTCTTATCTATATCAATCATCATCTCCTACAAACTTGATGACAATAACTCTTAAATCATAACAGATTGATCCTGAAATAAAAATATTGTTGTATAAGAAACATTTCCCCCTTCCCATTTAAGAAATTTGTCCTTATTTCAAAATTGCGTACTTCAAGATTGTGGACATGTACCATAAAAATTGAACCCTTTAACTTTAACATTGAGGTACTCAGGTTTTTTTTATTTTTGGAAATAATGGAATGTACTGAGACTTTTGGGCCTAGTATGGAAATAAGTCAATTCAAATAAGTAAGCCAGTTAAACCACCAACAAGCTCAATAATCGAGCTTCTCAGCTATTCATTGACGCTGAATGAAAATGTATACAAAATATAGCTAACAAAAATAGCTGTTTGCAAGCCCTCTAATATGTTAAATGCAATCCTTAGTGGATTTAAACTGAGTTTCTTAAAAATGCTTATGTAGTTTATTTTATTTAATTTTAAAGTATATCTTATTGCATTTTTGAAGAAAGCATTCTTGTTGATTGAATGAACACTTTAAATTTTAGTAAATTAATTAGGAAAAAAATATTAATTTATGCATTTGGAAAATTTAAGGGTAATCAGAATCAAAACAATTTAATCATAGAAATTTTTCTCTTTCATGTCAATACTTGTTAATTATTTATTACTTTCTCTTACCTATATTTTTTTTGTCTTAAAAACCTTTTCATAATGAACATCACTTTTAATTTTTTTCTTTTTATTTTTTATATTTTTTTTTTTTTTTTGATTACCTTTCTTTTCTTTTAAATGCTGAAAAACAACACATTTCCAAAACAAGGCATTGACATGATAATAAGTTGGATTTATTGAACCTCTTAGCGTTTTTTTGGGTTTTCCGCCAAACTCGACGGCTATCTTTGCCAGTAGGCATCTCGAGAAAACGTAAGTTACATCCCATTTACGTCTTTGTCGCGTCTTTTTCGGTATTTTTAAATGTCCTGTGAATTCGCGTTTTTATTACAACTCCATAACGTTTTGACATAAAGAGATTTTAATTAAAAAATTCTTTTCATTAAGCCATACCTTAAATAAAAAAATGTTTGAGAATAAATTCAGAATTGAATTAAAGGCTGAGAAAACAAATTTAAAATATTTATACACTTATACAAATATATTTATAGATATCGTAATTATTCGAGAATTTTAAATATTAATTTTTTTTTTAAAGACTACAACTTCTGGTTATAGTATAGGCTTGTCCGTCCCTTGAGTGAACTATTGAGGGGTCATGGGGATAAGCACTTAAGATTATTATGATTTGAAAGCAATGCAAGTTCTTTCCACCTCATGGCAAAAATTTATCTAACTCTATCAGCGACGACCGAACGAAAACCCACCCCAGAACACTCCTATAAAAGTTAGGCCTCGGAGTAACCAAAAAGTGTCAGTTCCTGATACAAATGAAATTGTATGGAAATTGCTTGATTATCAAGGGCAAAAAATGAAACAGGCCAGCAAGTTGAGGAAAATAAAAAACAGGATTTTGGACGCATAAACATTAGAAAAAGGAGCATCCCAAAAAAAAAATTAAGATTCTAATTATGAAAAAAGTAGGAACAAAATATCAGTATATATCTTAATCTTTTCGAAGTTACGGGTTAAGGGCACTTTTGATTATAAGAACAATTTGCGAAGCACCAAAATCATTAAGGTAAAAAAATACACGAGCATTACTTTTATTTACAACTAAAAATTAAAAATCACAAAACAAAATAAAACATGTTTTATTTTTGACGACATTCAAACGAACCCCGGGTTGGGAACACCGATCTCCTGTGTAGAACAGCAACACCCTACCGAGCCCTCGGCTTTTTTTTTTTTATGTTCTGAGTCCATATAGACTTTAAGCAATTCAATTATTTATTATTTACTGTACCAGGCATATTTATTTAGATCATTTGGTATCCAATTGGTTTAATTAAATTTTGATCGAATTGCCTGGGATCCGAACCCACATCCATTGATTTTGAAGGTTATCGATATTGATAATGTCAGTATCTCTAACCTCTCAGCCAAGGGAGGGAACAGCCCTCAACTTATAAAAAGATAAAATTCCTTGATGAAAGTAATAAAGAACTGATTTCTTTTTGGAACTGAGGGTTTTTAAGCTTCCTTCTTTTTTTATCTTTTACCTTTATCTTGATTTGCTTATTTTTTAATTCTCGAATAATACAAAAGATATCGACCTACTTACAAGTTCAACGTTATCGAGTTAATCCTAATTTTTTTTGTGTGGTATGCTATTTAATCATTTATGTAGATGGAAAAAATATATTTAAAAAAAATTCTAGAAATTTTGTTTTATTTTTACGTGTTTTCAAATTATTTTTAAAATTTTTAGAAATGCATTTTTATAAATTTCACATTTATTAACTTGACTTCGGCACTTTTGAGGCTTTCGGGATGTATTTTTCTTTCTTTCTCTTTTTTACAGCATGTCTTCTTGTTTCAAATCAGCGTATAGTGTTTTAATTCAGATGAAATTATTATTTCTTTTACTAAATTATATCACTAATTATATACATATTAAGAACTAATTTTAAAATTAATAAACATCTATTCATCTGAAATAATATAAAAATAAGCTCTTATGTTTATAAAACCGTATTCTAATTTTTTAATTTATTTATTAGTTATTATTTATTATTGGAATACGGTGAAAAATTTTATGTTTTAGTTAGTATATGTTTTCATCTGTTTTAACAATTTTCATTCATCATTTTTATTTTACAGATTATTCATTTGTAATCTCATTTTCATTAAATTTCACGATTATATTATCCTCAAAAAAATAAGTACAATACTCGATAGGAAGAACAAGCTTAATATAGAAATTTCAAGACAATCTTAAGGCTTAAGATAAAAATTGGGATAGGAGGAAAAACATTTGATAGAGAACAAAAAATTGTTTAAAAGCAAGTTGCTATTTGAAGCCTGATGAGGAAAATACAAGGCGGAGGGCAGCAATGAAACTAAGACTTTGGATGCCAAAGTCAATCAACCGTATAAAACTTATTCGTCCATCGTCACTCACTTCAAGATCGTGTGTAATTATGCTCCAAAGTTGCCTTGATCTTGTATAATACACAACAATGCATGTATAAATATATATATGTTCTGGAAGGTTTCCGCGGTTGGATATATGTGGAGTAATGTTTTCACGGGTTGATTGTTGCTCACAACCCATGAAAACACTATTCCATATATATATATATTGTTTTATATTAAGTGTCTTCTGCCAACGTCAGAGTCTATTCTTCAAATAGACAAATATATATACATTAATTGTATATCATACAAGATTCATAATTACACTCAGACTTTAAGTGACTGATGATGGATGAATAAATTTTGTGCGAAACGTCTCTTTTCTTTGGCACATCCAAAGGCTTTGTTTTAATCTGCCTTATACCTTTGACTGCAAATTAGTTTGAAAGCTCAAATTAAATACGTATGCGCGTTTCAAGCCTTCATGCCTTGGACATGCGCATCATTCTTTCAATCTAGTTTCAGTGTAAAATTTTTTGATCCTTGCCGGGTTTTTCCGTAAAAAGACCCATCCAAGGTTTCTATTTGAATTTTGCTTTCCCATGGGCTTTTATTTGGAACAAAGTGATAACCCTAAATAAGCAAAAGCCAAATACAAGCAACCCATGGGCCTCTTAACAGAAAAATCAGGTACTTTTAAATTAAAATTAATATAATTTTTACTAACACAATAAGATAATTTATAAAAAAAAATATAATCAAATTCCTTTTTTGAATAAAGTTAATTGAATAATGGAATTATTTTAGAAAATTTTTCTCATCAAAATAGACTTATATATAAAATTTTACTAAAATGAATAAAATAAACAGAACTAGAACCATTTTTAATAACAACCAGAAAAGGTAACTACTATCTTAAATAATCAGTGCGACTAAGAGAGATACTTGAAGGCTGGGATTTAGATGTGAACATGGTGAGGGTTGAAGATATTCAGATATTAATATTGTATTTGGCTTTTTAATTTGACGGGTAGGAAAAGAATGACTTGGTAGGAGATGAAGCCTCCCCTCCCCCCGCCTTCCTATTCGCGCATACTTAAATGGAGTGTCACTCTCAATCGGACGAGTTATTCGTTTAAAGCCCGAACCGTGTTCTCAAATTTCTATATTTAAACTTGTTCCCCACATATGATGTAGTTATTTTTTGAAGGCCTAACACATTGTTCATTTAAGATTAATTAATTCAATTTAGTTTAGAAAATAATAGCAATAGTGTTATCTGTACTCTTTTATCTCATTAAAATTCATAAACATCATATCAAAATCTTTATTATATTATTCTCTCATTATCATCAAGATGGTTGACCAAGCACTTCGATCTAAAGAACTTTTGTGTCTGCAGGTAACAGTCTCTCAGGCAGTGATCGTTCTTCCCATTTACGACCTACAAACATGGTGCGACCGACTATGAATCAGGAGAACTTGGAAATGCTCGAGTATCCCTTCTTAACTATGTCTAAATTTCCTCCTGGCTTCATTTTACATATAGGTGAAGGTTTTTATTTTTTTTTTTAACATCAATTTTCTCGCAATAATATTGAAACTTTTTAGGTGGGAGTGTGAGTACACGTTCTGTGAAACTCCTAGAAAGGATTACAAATTTAGAAGAACCAGAATCTCGAGATGCCTGGTGGACCGAACTTCGAATGGAAATCCGTGGACATGCCAGAGCTTTAGGGTGCAATGTTGTTCTTGGCTATTCAGAGCAAACTAGCATTTGTGAAGATGTCTGTGTACTTAGCGCTGCAGGGACTGCTGCACTTATTAGTTTAAAATATATATCAGCGCCACCTGATCCTGAGGTATTCAAAATAAATTTATAAGCGTTTTGAAAAAATTAAATAGAAAAAGAAAGGACTTTTTATGCTCATTATATTATAAATGATTTTAATATTCCCTAATTTATTTTTATATATATATATATATATATTAGGTTGGAGAGAGAGTTCTATCGTATTTTAAAGAAAACATTTGAATCAATTTATAAAAATATCACAAGTAATTGATGAACGGTATAAAAGAACTCCTTGTAAAAAAACAAATATAATTCCCAATAACTCACTAGCAACATGTGTTTTTGATTTATAAGCAAAATTAACTGCTTATTTAAAATACGACATAACTTTCCCTCCAACCTAATATATATGGTTCTGAGACTGGTATGTTTCATATGAGCATAGATAATTACATATAATTTGTATTTTTATACATATATACAAATACACGATATATAGATATAAAATAAAAACAAAACATAATATAAAATACAAACAGCCCGTGTGTCAAATGCCCTTCCCTTCCAAACTCACTCGTAGATCCCTCAAATATCCCGAGAATGCTCTAGTCCTCAACTCCAGCGATAAGGAGGTCCATAGATTGACGGCCCTTATTATAGACCCCCGGAATATCGCGGTAGAATGTCTAGGAACCCAAGAGATCCAATCGAAATGTTCTTAATCTATAATTTTTGTTACCTGCCAAATCCAGCATTTCCCAGATATATGCTGATGAAGCTTTTTAATTATAAACTGAAAATTTATTTTTTCTTTTAGGGGACAGCCTCTGCTACTACAAATTTACAATCAGCTGCTCCTCCTCCCTTACTTTTAGATAGACATCCAAGGCCTAATCAATCTCAACTTAGTAAAGAATTGATGACAACTTCTCTTGATAGAAATGATCTGGAGCATGGAAGGAGAGATACCGAAACCGTCTACCAGCCAGGACCTCCACGAGTAAGTTCTAAACTATCTTTCCAAACTTATTTTTTATCTTTCTAGAAAAAATAAAGGATAATAAATATAACATATAAATCTAAAAGAGTGTTTCCATGATGTTTTTCTCTTTTTATTTCAGCCTCGGCATCATTCTGAGAGCCAGGAAGAAGCTGCACCTCTAAATACTCGACCTCAACCACCGTGTTCAGTCTGCCATATTCCTTATAGTGAAACGAAAGTTCCATTTCAAATACAATTATATAAATGTGCTGTTTGCGGGTAGGATTTTAAAAATCTATAATTTTAAAGAATAGAACAAAAAATTGTATGTGAAAACACAAACACAAAGGAAATAATTATTTATTATATATTAGATGGTGAATGACAATTTTTCATACATTCTTTATGTAGCCATGATAAAATAAATCAAATCATATATTTTTTCCAAAGGTAATTCTTTCCTACTTAAAATGTCAGAGATTCTTCATAAGGACACGAAGGCGACGGCTGCCTCCTTATAAATTTTTTTTAAAATAATATTAAATTAATATCAATCCTTTTTTCTTTAAATTTTTATAATAACAATAGAAGTAAGCAAAATATCTTTTCAGTTCAAATAGTAGCACAGAAGGGCGTGCAAAGAAGAGCCAGAAATAATAACTTAGCAGTGAGTCATTGTTTATATAACATAGGTAGCTCATAAGACCACATCACCTCAGATATAGTTTTAAAAAGAGAAAAGAAAATTAAATTAAATCCTCCTCTATCTTGAGAATACAAATAATAGGAACCCCGCACATTTTAGAATCACTCAAAAATTTATCATTAATAAAATATGAATTGTATATATTTTTTAGACGCGGTACGGTTCCTGAAGTGCTTTTTACAACAATCGAGGTACCAGATGGATTAACGACTACAGGCCATGGATCTCTCATTCAAGCGTTTGCATGTCGAACAAAAAAAGACCTCCGAGGGGAACTTCTTGCGAAAGAAATTAGCGACAGCCTCCCTTTTCTTGAATATGAAATGCACAGACTTTTACTCAATAAACTTAAAGTGAAATCTATGAATAGCATTTTTGGTTTAAAGGTAAATTTTCATGATTTATTTTTAAACTTAGCTCCAAATCTTTTCGAATATTGAAGAAAAACTAAATTTTTATTTTTTTAATATCTTGAAAATATATTTTCAGATTCAAGTGACTATTGGGGAAAAAATGATCGTAGCTCTTGCCACTGGAACAGCTGTCTTTCTTAATCCAATGCCAATGCCCCCTTCGCCTTTGCTCACTCCAGGAACTTCTTGGACGGATGAAAAAAAACTTGCCGAAATTCAAAAACAACTTCAAGAAACAGTTAGGATTAATAGAGAAATTTTATCATCACCAAGAATTCATCAACAGGTTATTATTGATCTATGATAAAATTTACTCGTGAATATAAAATTTTATACTCTACGCTGTCATTTAGGGAGGGGGGCTATATCTTACAATTCAAACGGCTCTCAGGCGATTAATTTTGATTATATAATATAGAAAATTTTAATTTGATATAAATATTAGTGTCGACACTTTATTTTTTCATATTTCAAGCATTTGAATTCACATATCTATTTCAATTCATTAGTTTCCCTCCTATTTAAATAAAATATTAATTTAATTATTAAGCCCTCTTCTTTCTGTATATTATATAATTTTAAAATAGAAAATTGCAGATCTAAAACAAATTCTATATTCAAAAATTTTAGGAAAGTGATAATCAAGATGCTACATCCGATACAGAAGATTCAGAAGAAGAAGGACCAAGTGATTTAGATTTAGCATTTGGAAACAAAGATTCTTATGTTTTTGAGGTAAATTTGCCTATTATTATTTCTATTTAAAATTTTGATTCAATCTGGCTGAATTTATTTACTAATTTTTTAGGTTGATGATTCCGAAGATGCTGATATTGCCTCCCAATTGATTGGACCCAAACAACCAGAAGGTTTCATCATTTGTAACACAGATTATGTTCCTGGTCTTGACGATATCGATTATGTTAAAAATATTCAAATGTTTACGCAAGTTTGGCGAGCCAAAGTGCCAACCAACTTATCATCGTCTGGAGCTGGAAATTATTTACAACATCTGCTTCAAGTAAAGCTTTTTTTACTTTCTCATATACATTGTATAGGGAAAGTTGTAATCGTCTAAAAATTCTATCTAGAGATTTTGATTGTCCTTGTCGTTTTGGACCTTCCTTAGTTCGAAAATACCGTTTTTCGAATTGTCTGTGTATTTTCGTTAATACGATAACTCAAGCACGCTTTAATGTAGATCAACCAAATTTTACATACATACATTAGAGCAAGATCATAGATCTCTCTCAACTTTTGAGCTATTTCCCACAATTGGAAGTGGTACTTTACCTGAAGTGTTTTTCTAAAAATCGTAATAACTCAAATATTATTACACGGAGAGGAGTCAAATGTTGTATACATTATATATATGTATATATGGATATTATATCAAAATCAGAAACCGCTGTTAAAATTTGGACCCCTTCTGACAACCGGAAGTGTTTCTTTACCTGAAGTGTATTGCAAAAATCCTGTAAACTCGCCTAAATATGTGTATTTAGTCGAGCGGAGGCCTCTCCCGTTTTATTTTTAATGTCTTTTTGATTTTTCCAGTCACTTTGTTTCAAACTACGAAGAATGATTCCTTGTGTTCTTGCTAATATTCGATTTCAAGTGGAATTACCTGAACAAGATGAAATGCAACTTTCAATATTAGGTTCGTATTTTTTAATTTACTCATAGGCTGGTGCTCTTCATATTTTGTTTCAAAGCAAAATAGCTCAAAAGCTAATACATACTTTTTTGATGCATTTAGAGATTAAACATTACATACACAATAATTTTTACTGGAATGGGAACAACTTCCTAAAATTTAGAAAATATCAATTTCGCGATCTTAGGATATTTACCTTAAACTCGTAAATTGAAAAAAGGAGACACTCGCGGGACTCAAATCCACGTTATCCCGTAGGCGTTTTATCCAATAAACTAAGCACTTCTTACGAGTTTAAGATTTTTAAGTTGACTTATAAAAACACCCACAGGCGTGAACCACGGGTTCGACTCCTGCGAGTTTAAAATAAATATCCTAAGATTGCACTACTTTCTACAGCTTACTCATCGAAAATTATTTTCTGCTTAACAATGAATGATAATGGCCCTGCCATGTTTCTTTACTTATGTTTAAAATATGAATACATAATATGGTTTAATAGTCATCTTTTATATATGAAAATCGTTTAAAAATATTTATTTAATTACATTATTATTTAAACTATTTATTTCAGGATTGGCTCTTAGTTTACAAGAATCAGCAGAAAGGTCCAAAAGTAGGCGAAAAAAAGTAGCCGCTTCATCTAGTAAAGAACTCCTTCGAAAAGGAGCAGGAGGTATTTATTAATACCTTACAGTAATAAGTAATTTTATAATACATATGATGATTTACTCGTATTTAATGAAAATAAAAATGAAAAAAGAAATAAGGGAAAGAATAGAAAATGTAGATTTTCACTTAAACGTTTTCAGATGATAATGATATGATATTCAATTTGGAGGAAGATCCCGCTGAACAAAATGCACCTGGTCCATCCGGGCCCTCAAGTTCTATTCAAATAGGAAGAAGTATCCGTCCTCGATCACCTTTGCGAGTTCGTAGCCAACTAATTCGACAACATCACGTAAAATTTGTCTTGACATTCTTCTAGTTCTTTCATTATTCTTTTTAATTTATTATTTATATTATATTATTAATGCATGCATTATATTCCAGCCAAAATTTTAAAAATCTCTGGAAATAAAAGAAGGGATAGAATTAAATGATAGGCCACCCAGATTCTAAGACTTTTTGCACGTATTTTTTTTTTATCTAACACTTATGTCTATATTCCTAGAATCGTGTCAAAGTAAAATACGTAATGAAAAATATTTGTGTTTATTAATATTTATATATATTTAAAACAATGGCGTCATTTCACCTTTTGATTAGGTGAAGGGGAGAACAAAGGAGCCAATTTATTATTCTACCTTATATTGATTGAACCTAATTTCCAAGCTTTGTTTTACTCTAACAAAATAACAGATTCCAAACAAAAAAAGGCAAAATGACTTACTTTATTAACGTAGTACAGTCCTTTAATATTTGTATACAGTGTAAATGAATCTAAAAAAAAAATGAAAATGAGTTATTTTATTAATAAGAGTATTTAATAAATAATTTGAGTGGTAACATTTTTTAGATCCTGCCTGCTCACCTTTAACTTTCCTTCTCGTCTCCTTCTATCATGGCCTTATAGGTAGCAGGGTTGGCCCTTTTAATTTTAGAGAAAAAGCAAGCTTGGCGCTGTGGGAGGTGAAAAGTTGGCATAAAGGGAGGGGAAGAAATCATCAAAAGATAATAGTCGGCCATAGATCACTCAGAATAAAACTAGAAAAAAAACTACAGAGTCCGCCGTTAGAATCAAATTGTATTTGAAGTTCTCGCTATATTTGAATTCAGGAGTAGGCGCTAGTTGGCGCTAAAGTTAGGTAAATATGTCAGTAAGACTTTCATAATCCCAAAATGGCCGAGTTCGTTAACCCAAGCATGGAGTACGGTAGAAGAGCGGTGATTATAGAAAGCCGGAAGAACGTACACCCAAATTATTAAATTCTTCGGGTACCCAAGATCGACTGTATATATAACGTTGTGAATAGATAGACAGTCTCAGAGTCCAAGGAGGGCTCTTCCATTCCGGCTAGGAAAATTCAGGTTAGGCAGAAATCAAGAAGGACTCCAGAGATCATCCGAAGAGCCCAATACATGAGTTTGGAAGACCCGGGGACCTGGAAAATTGGCCTCCGTCTTGGAGGTGAGCTTAACGATCGTCCGTCGAATCGCTCAAGAGGATCTCAGATATACCTCCTACGTCTTCAAGGTCCGCCAAGCTCAAAAGAATTAGCCTCCGCAAGTTGCTTCTGCCCTCATTAAAACACGAAGCTGCTTGTCGCATTAAGTTTTACTCTGATGAAAAAATGTTTACCTTGAATCCCAAAGTGAACACAAGGAACTAACGTTGGCCCGCCTACAACCCCAAGGACGACCCTGTGGTGGACAAGACCAAGTTTCCGGCCAATATCCACGTCCTGAGCGTCGTCTCAAGTGAGGGCGATGTCATGCCGCCGCATTTCTTCCAGAAGGGCGAACCTATCACAAAGGAGGTTTATTCAGAGGTCCTAAGGACAGTGGTAATGCCGTGGATTATGGCCTCTGGGAGACCATATATCTATCAACAAGATGGAGCACCCGCTCACACGAGCCATTTAGTGCAAAATTTGCTCTCTGACAACGTTGACATGTTTTGGTCGAAGGACTTTTGGCCTCATAACAGTCCCGACCTAAACTACTACGTATGGGGCGTAGTCGAGAGATAAACCAACAAGTCTAGGCAACATAACGTCAACTCCCTCCGGGCTATTGAGGCAGAGTTCACGGCCATGAATCGCGATCAGTTGAAATCAGCGTGCTCGCGCTTTAGGACAAGGATCGAGCAGGTGAGGTGCAGGGTTGCTCTATAGAATGAAAGTTCTCAGCAAGGATTCTTTAAATGAGATATAAGAGCATTTTTGAGTATCTTTGTATATTGGCTTAAATAAACAACTTTTTGCATAATACGTTTTTTTGACAGGATTTTAGAATCTAACGATGCACCCTATATTTTTAGTGGAACAAAAACCGGAACTGAGCTGATTTTTTTTAACAATGGTTCAACTGATTCTGATATGGTCCTTTTTTCAATCTTTGATATTATATTATCTAATTATTTTAGTTAAGTAAATAAAATTTTGCTTTTTGTAGCCGCCCAGTTTCAGGTCTCTAAGCTAAAACGATTGCCTTAAAGAATGCTTTTTAATTTGACGCCTCCACCTGATACATTTCTGATAGAATATTTCCGTTGGTCACCATGGAATCTTATATTTGTCATAATTCCACGGTTTTTAAAATGTGTTTATATATCTCAGATAAAATGTGATGATTGAGATTTTAGTGTATTGAGCATCAAACAATTGGTACCAGAAAATAATTGATATGCAATAATTTTAAGGATTAATGTTTTTCAATAACTGATCCTTTGGATGCAAGATTCAAATATAATGTTAATGAGTATATAAGAGTAACCTCTGAAGATGAAGACCCAAAGTGCCTTCGAAATATCAGGTCATTAAATTCAATTGGAAAATTTACTGCATTGTCTTTTTCCTCTCTTATCGAAAATATAGCAGTATCACTTCATTCAAATAGATATTGTCTTGTCGTATGGGTCTAAAATTAAAATG
>JAAAKE020143791.1:21210-56862 GCA_010014785.2 Anisolabis maritima | reverse complement strand
ATTTAACCGTGGGACAATTTTTACTTCCTCATACTTATATATGTAGTGAGAAGGTATTGTGATCGCAAAAAAATTAATGTCGAGATTTCAACGGAAATACAAATTTTGAGAGCCCCTCAGTCTAAAAAAATGGGTCTCGTAAAATAGTCTATATGTGTCTCAAAAACGAAAAATCGTACGGGGCTGAATTTTTATATTAGGTACCCATGTCGCTTGCACCACGAAGTTTTTGAATAAAATCGACCAATTAGTACTAGTACTTTACTGATGTAGTTTTTAGTTTTTTGATTTTCTCAAATTATTCTAACGATTTTAATTAAATTGGCTGTATATATAATAAATAGGACGAATCTTTAAGATGTATTAATCATTTTCCTTTAAAATAGTGTGGAGCCTTCAATTTAGGATTTTAAGAATAGAAAAATAGAAAATATAGGACAACTCCTTCCCATGGTAACAAAATATAAATATTTTTAATCCTTGTTTGATAATAAATAAAATTTAATTGCCAATTAAATTAATTTTATTTTATTTATATTGATAATTGATTAGTACACACAAACGGATAATCTCTAAAAATAAAAGCTAAAAAATGTTATGAATTGGTTACCTAGGGGGTCCGAGGCACACAATTTTCCTTACCATAGGTAAAAGAAAGTTGTATGATGTGCAGCCGTCACACCAGATTTTTTTATAAATATAAGATTAATTCATTTATTTGAAAATTTTTAAAAAAATTTAAGACGGAATTATATTAACATTAAATAAAAAATAATAAAAATTATGAATATTAAACGGAGGTGTATTTTTTTATGAAAATATATTTTTAGGTTTCATTTAAAAATATACTCTTTCCACCATTAACTGAATTATTATTATTTATGCATTTGAACAATAATTGTTCAATAGTTAGATTTTTATAACCTGAAAAGCTATTTATTATAATTAAATTTTTTCAGTATTCTTTAAAAAATAATTTTAAGAGAAAATGAAAAGTGCATTTTGTTAATGGATTTGTTATGGATTATAAATATACATTTTTATATTGCAAAATTTTTTTGGGAAATACTAATTAGCCATATAATGTTTTCTTAATTTAATTTTTGTGTTTTATTTAGAGAGCAGTTTGAAATTAGATTTAAAAAATTAAGCTCTAGCGGCGCCTTTTTAAAAAAATTACGCAAGCATTTTGGCTTTATATAAATTTCAATGTATAGATGAGTTTAAATATTATTCTTTCCGCGTCCGCATAGGAATGACGACTGAGAGGGGAGCAAGCCGGTCCATCGCATGACCTGACTTTTGGTTGGAAGGGACCAACTTCCGAAACCCTCCCTTTAAAATAAATATATTTGTTATTAAATGGGTTTCAACCTCAGAATCTCCTTTTCCTCCGCATACCGCTCTCTGTCAACTTTTAAGCGGCCCAAAATATCTGTAATTGTAAAAATAATTATATTAATAAATAATGACAATTAATACAAATAATCTATATAAAAATGATTGCTGGTCTTCACATTACAAACCCTTGGATGTATAGGCATCTAAATATTTATGTATTAATTTATTTGTTTCACATATTACTAAGCTGTAAAAAGAACCATTTGTATCTTGTGAACATATTTTAATAAATAATTTCTCTTTTGAAAGTTTATTATTCCTAGATGAGTAATAATCTGAACCGCAGGGAGGGGGGGATGAAGAGGGAAGCAAAAAACATCCATATAATGAAGTAAGCAGAATAGTCATCACAGTTTGAACCAGCAGGACTTGTATTTATTTATTTTTTTTATTATAAAGTTATATTATTTTTACACAACATTTTACAAGGGCGTAACCAAAGGGAAGAAAGACTACGGTCCAAGCCTAAACTTTTTTCTTATGATACCCATTTAGTAAAATATGGTCTCGAAATTCAAGTCTTGGTATATATAATTTCAGCGCAAAACTGCTTACCTAACAAATGGTTGCCCAGAATTCTGTCTACGCCTATTTTTGCTCTCTTTAAAAAAGTAGATGGCATGCCTCCTAATATTTTTATATTCTTTTGTTCACTCTTGATTGTATTATACTTTTTAATTGGTATAAATATAAAATAAAAAAAAATTATAATTTCCTCATGAAAAAAAGACATCTAATCTCCGAAACAGTTGACAATGAAAAATCATAAGATATTTTTCATCCATAAGAAAAAAAATATCTCATCCAGGGGGGGAGTAAAAGAAAATTCAATTAAGTTAAAAAAAAACTCCTCTAGAAAATCCATAATATTATTCATTGATTGAAGAAAACATGTTTATATTCGTTCATAAATAGACCCGACATGTCGAATAGACACCTGATGAAAATCCTAGTTTTTAATAGTTTCTAATAGGGCCATAAAACCAAATTCAGCTTGTTAGGATCTCCGAATCATTAAATTCTATTATATAATTAAATAAATAAATCATGATAATATAAACGTTGACATAAATGAAAAAATATCATTCATCATTTTGCTTTCGTACATTCATAAACAGAACAAATTATTTTATTTATTAAAGTATTAGGTGGGAGAAGCATGGTTAGGGGAAATATAAATAAAGAGGCACGATTAATCGAGGGAATAAAAATGCGTATCAGATGAAGAGATTAAGACAATTGACTTACTAATAAAATGAAATTTTTCTTTCGCTGCATAAAGAAAGTTATCCCCAACCTTTTAGGCTCGTATTCTGAAACGGTCAAGAAAACCTAAGAAAAACTGAGAAACTCTTAAGAAAATTTTACTATGCTCTTTTATATAAAATATTCTGAGCTAAAATATTTTTTGATATGTAATTAAGAGAACTAAGGGAAATCTTAGAATTAGCCATTAAAAAAAATGTATTGTAAAAAGAAGAAATTCTATATAAAACAGCATAAAATTCTCCTTAAGTTAAGGTTTTTCTTAGGAATGTTTCTTAATACGGGCCTAAGACCCATATATTAATACTACCCCCTCAAATGTAATTGGGCAACCTGTACCATTGGTTTTGTCTTAATGGATAATTAGACCCACATGAAATATGAAAATAATACGTCAAATATATATATAAAATAATAAGTAAAACATGAAATTTGATTTCATGTAGGTCTTCTAATTAGCCATTAAGACGAAACCAATGGTACAGATTATTTTTTTTTAAGTTTTCACTATGATCACTTTTTCAGCAAGTATGCGAATTTTTACACCTTGAAACGCGTAAAAATGAGCCACTCAGCTAATAGTGACATAAGAATTCGTGGTGTGTGGAAAATTTAGCACTGTTTCTTGATTTTACATGACCATATTTGCACGGTAAAAAAAGTTCGAGGTGTCTATATTTTTATTTAAATTGTCCAATATAATTTGAAATATTTTTTTTTTAAATAAATAAGTGGTGTTTTTAATTTAATTTAATTTAATTTAATTTTATTCTGAAAGTACTTATTTAATTAGATTTTAAATTTAAAAAATTAAAAAGGATTGAGCACTAGAAAGAAATACGGTACTCTTTTTTAATGCATTTTAATTTTTTATTTTCCCTTAATTAAAATATTTTTATTTTTGCCCCGCTTTGAAATTACAAAGAAAAATCATTTAATTTAAACCAATATTTAAAATAGATTTAATAGTTACGTACGCTTAATTTAATTAAAATTTTTTGAATCAATTAAAAACACTTTCACGATTAATAAACATAGTTTCCAGGATTAAGATCTTCTTTTTGTCATTTTTTTTTTTTTAAGTTTAAGAGTAAGAAGTTGCAAGAGAGTAAAGTGTTATCTATTTCCACAAGTTTAACCGATTTATCAAATTTTAATTTTTAGAATGAAATTTCAAAAGTGATAAATTCTAAATTAACCTCGAAGAAAATTTTATCTCTTATCTTTTATGCATTAATTTTTTTTTTATTAATTTGTCTTCGATCCATTTTTGCTTTTCTAAATTATTTCTTTAATTTTTAAATATAGATTTTTAATTATTTATGCATTTTGAATATGAAATCTAATTTATTACTTTAAAAATTAAAATAATTATTTTTAAATGAAAATATATAACAAGTTTCAGTCAGTACTAAGGACATGCAGGCGCTTGTCAAATTTTAAATCAATAATATGAAAATGAAAATTTTAACTTACCCTTGTCCTATATTAATAATCTTTTTTTAAATAGGAATTTTTATTGAAAACAAAAGGGGTCCAAAATTTTATTTAATTAATTCTTTAGTGGCTAAATGCAAACCTGAACAAATGACGAATAAACAAAACAAAATTTTTCTTCATTAAAAAATATCAAAATTTCCATAAAATTCCAAATATGATTCTCAAAAGAAAAAAGTACATTTTGACCCGCTTAAAAATAAATTCTCAAATTTATATATTTATTTTTGATGGTACTAAGTTAAAAAGAATAAAAATTAATTTAAATTGTCATAGACATCTTTTAGGGTAGGAGAGGGGCTGAGAGGGACAATTAGCCTTAAATTATTTTTTATAAAGGTTATAAAAATATCTACTTACTTAAACTTACTTACTATAAATTCACTCACCATTTGGGGATTTAGAAGGCGGTTTGTCCCATTCGCAAAGAGTGTTCCTGTGTTCCCTTCTCTCTTTTTCAACAAAAAATATGCACATATTTCGAACGTGAGTATCTTAAAACAATATACTATCCCTCTAAGAATACAGGACACTCCTATGACCCTTTCTGGGTCTAAATACTACATCCTATTAATTCAATACAAATAATTTAATATATATTGTGCATAAATTAATTATTTTCAACTCCCATTGTCCATATGCATACAGAAATTACTAAATTATTGCATTATTATATATATAAGACCTGTTTAATATATAAACAAGAAATACATGAATATATATAAATCACTCAATAACAATACATATTATATATCTATTTTATTCAGAAGAGAAATAATTAGTCCATCTTCCATGTTTATTGCATATAAACTCAGGGGAAGTATCAACATAAAACAGTATATAATTCCATCCGTTAAACAGAGTTTCATTATTTTACGGTTTTATTATAATTATTTAAAATCAAAATTGAATACTTTAAATTGTGTTTATATTCAAGTTGATATCATTTCACTTCTTATTATGCGTATAATTATAATTAATAGCTTATTTATTAATATTTATAAAAGTCCATAAAATATTTTGGACTCTTTTATATTTGTTCCGGTTATTATAATAAATATTAAACAGTTTTGATAGACAAACTTTGCACTTGATCTGAAAATTTAAGGAGTTTGCTAATGTCTATCAAGTTTTCAAACATCCTTCGAACAACTTTTGAAAAATATTCTTTCTTGCCAATAAATTTAAAAAGTGATTTTTTAATGCTATTTTGATTCATTTTCTTAAGAATATATCTTCCTTTGAAAAATATTTCATGCGACGCATCGTTTCGAGTTTATTTTTTTTGACGAAGTCGTATAATATTACTTATTTATATAACGAAAACAAGAAAGGAGTCAAGCAAAAAACATCTATAATTGTTTAATATTTAATATTATTTCCTTATCCTGGGAAAGGAGACCTCGAATGTAGATACTACCTTATGTAGAAGCAAGGTTTTGAAAAGAGTACTAACATAAAGGGAAATACGAGTCTTCTTTGCCGCCATCAGCACCATGGGCTCTCCGTGTTTGGTTGCTGGAAGAAAGACAGCCTAAATGACCAACCCACCCACTATTGGATTTTTCGATTAATTACTCCAGAGCGGATAACCCTGACGCACGAAATTTATATTATAACTGACAATTTTGGAGTAAGTAAATTACTTACTGAGTTGGTAATTTGGGTTGCCTACCTACCAGCAAGCAAAAACAAACGAATTTATGCGCCCCATGGTATACATATCATTGCTGTAATTTCAATTGTACGAAGTTTCTTGTCTTTTACCAATATCTCTGTTTCAACAAGCAATTGAACCACACTCATACTGTCTGATGCATTCGTATAGTAAAAAAGTTTTTCCACTTTCACACTGCACATGCGTGTAACAATACAAGGGTTAGTTCAAATCTTTGTTGAAAGAGTCATTTAAAAAAAAATAAGAATACATCGTTCTAATGCGATCGAAAAAAGTAACAGCTTTAGCTGGGCTCATGCTGTAATTTCTTTTTTTTTTAAGTAATTGATAGCAACGTTCAAAATGGCAAATAAAATTATAAATCTTAAATCTACTTTTTTATATTTAATAAAAATATCGCTCGAGTTTTAGAGAAAGCTACCAAAGCTGCTCCTTCCATGATTAGCTGGTTGTCTACTTTTAATTAATTAATTCTACAATGAAAATATTTTGTCCAAAATAGTCCGATGGTCTTTTCTGTTGTAAAAATGATATATTTTTTAAAAATTTGATGGAAATTCATTCATTTATATAACGAACTTACAAATTTATATTTTTACATCTGTAGACTCTATAGATATAATTATCTTAGGTTTCTGGATTTTTATCCCAATTCATACTTTGAATGCTCGCCCTCAATCTTGCAACTTTTAATGACACGAAGGACATAAAGTGCATATTCCTTATTATGTAGCCTTCCCCATTCACAGATCCTCTCATCAATTTCAGGCATAAGCCATAAATACTGTCGGGAATTTCTTATTGTCTTATTAAAGAAAATAATTTAAGAGGTTATATTAAAGTTATAAAAAAATAGTTTGCAGAGAAAATAAAAAAAATATTCTTTAATTATATTTTAAAATCACGTTGTTAATGAAATTTTTTTTAAAGGTGTTTTTATTTTATTTTTAATATGTCCCCGAATATTCATTCCTTTATTTAAATTGTATCACTTTCTCTCCTGAAGGAGAATTCAAGTATCACTATCAAAATAAATTGGGACTAACGCCCTTTTGTTTAGTTTTGAGAAATAATTATGAGAAATACTAACCGTCAAGAAAATAAGTGTTCCTCAGTGTATTAAGTAAAATACGAAATTTTTAAATTTATTTTAGAATAAGAAGGGATCTTTCAAAATGTTGAATCTATCTATCAATATCTGATTTACTCTACTTATTTTTTATTTTCCCCCCTACTCCTTGGAGTTAGAGACAAACTGTATTATAATCCTAGGTCACTTAGTCGATTCCCATCCTGAGCGATAAAATTTTTACTTTTTTGAATTCTTCTCTAGTTAGCATCTTTTATTTTCGATGCCAACCCCGAAATCCTAAGAAAAGACGAACAAAGAATAGAGCGAACTATGAGAAAGCATCTCTTGTCCTTGGTATCAATTTTTTCCCTTTCTTCTATAGCAGTGGTCTCCAAGTGAAGTACACGTTTCAGAGAAGCTACGCCAAAAAAAGTCTTGACATTATTTTAAATAATTAATTAATAAAAATTAAATAATTAATTCAAGAATAACAAATATTACTTTCTTTCATCATCACTTTCTGCAATGACGGATATTTATTAAAACCAAATATCGAAATTGAATTTGGAATCAAAACTTCGTTTCGCAGATTCAGAAATCATCAAACCAGAATTTCCAGAAGTTATTAAACAAATGCATTCCATTATTCACGTTAAATATTGTAAAAATTTGCAAATAAGCTGCTAATAATAAATACATGTATGTGCAATAATACCTAGATATGGTTTATTTCCTCTTTATACTGCTAAATGTCATTTTCGAGAATTTTATTTCCCCTCTTCACTTTAAACATTCTTTTATCTTACTTTTAACAATTAATTATATTTATATAATTGTTTCTTTTTGAAATTATCTATTACAAATTATTTTCTCATTTCATATTCTTTACGTTAACAAATTATTCAGAGAAAATAATCTAAATTTAGAACAAAAGATGTTGATGTACATTTTTTGTTTCTATGCTTTCTTGTCTCTGCTTTGATAAATTAATAAACATTTTATAGCTTTTAAATTAGCTTTATTCAATTATTGTAATTCTCTTAACAATTGAGGACTTCACGAGACCGTTGTGTCCGCTTAAATGAATTTAATTACTTCAAATAAATACAAAGATTTCCCTACCTCTGAATGGATCAAAGAGAGAAAGAGAGACCATCTTTTATTACAGTCTTTTCAAACACACATTGTATCCATTTCGAGGACATTAACCATGACTATCAAATGTTTTTATTATAATTATAGCGTTTATACTATTTTTTTTTATTGCTATTTGGTTTCTTTCCATTTTTTTTAATAAACTTTGGGATAGAAATATAATCACAAAAAAGTAAATAAATAAAAGATCAAATAGGTTCTGTCGCGTCGCTTTTAATTTGTAACTTTTATATATATTATACATCCCTGACATGATAAAATGAACACAGCTCTAAATATTCAAAATAAATTTTCATTCGATGTATTTCATTTTTTTTTTTCATTAAAAGAAAAATTTCAATTAAATTTTTTACGTTATTGATTTCTAATACTAACATATATAAAACACTCTATAAAATGGCCAAAATCTTAATAATTGTTTAAGAAAATTTGAATATCAGTTACGTCAAAAGCTATAGAAGTATCCATAAATTATATCCACCCTCTACTAATCTAAAAGATTAAATTTTTACTTTACACACACACACATATATATATATATATATTACTTTACATATAAATATATAGTATTGCGATCGCCAAAAAAATCGATGTCGAGATTTCAAATGAAATAAATGTTTTGAGGTCCCCGAGTCTAAAATATGGGCGTCTCAAAATAGTCTGTCTGTGTGTAAGTATGTGAACAAGATTTCTCCAAAACGAAAAAACGTACGAGTCTGAAATTTTATATTTAAATGAGACACCCACGTCGCTTGCTCTCGAAGCTTTTTAATGAACTCTGCCAAAGAGTACTACTTTACTGATGTACTTTTTTAGTTTGGATTTTCTCAAAATTCGCTCTAACGATTTTGTTTAAAATTCATATATCAATTATTTATTAGATGATCTTTGAAATGTATAACCCGCCCCAAAATTATTTCGGGCCCACTTTACTGATGTATTTTGCCGCTCTATTTCTTATACTATAATAAAATCGATTAAATTAATATTGAATTGGCATTAAACGGCTGCCTAGGGGCTCTACGTAAAAATCTGGTGTGACGGAACATCACTCAGCTTTCCTTAGTTTAGGTTAGAGAAAGTTGTGTGATGTGTTTTCACACCAGATTTTTAGCAATGCAATCCTTTAGTTAATCTAATAGTTAGCCGGTAGTTTTATGTATAGTTAGATAGTTAACTAACAAGTTAGCAAAGGAATCTCATTGTTAATCTAACAGTTAACTAACTACACATGAAACAACTGGCCTTCAAACAAGTAAATAAATACGTATCTTATATACTTATGTTTGTTCACATAGTAATGTTTGTTCTAATCATCTGATTGCTAGCCAAGAGAGAATTTGAGAATTGTTTGCGTCCACTCGATACAAATCGATTCAAATACAAAGTAGTTGACTGAAATGGAAACATAAGATGGAAGGTAAATATTAGACCAAAAATGAAAGGTATATTAATGTTTAAAAAAAATAAATAAACAACGACAATAGATTGAAAAATTTTTTATTTGTATTTAATAATGTCAGAAAAGTGATGACTTTTCTTTATATAAAAAAAGTTTGCATCTAGATGCGTTCTTTCTTTATTATTGAATTATTTCAAATTAATTGGCTTTTCTTCAATCATCCTTCATTGAATCCATTCACTTGATCTATTATAAAATAAGTACAGATTTTTAACATCATGTTCCATGTTGATTTGCTTCTCGTCATGATAAAATTAAATTAAATTATTTGGTCTACCATTTAAATAAACATGGTAAAAATGGGCTCAGATGCCGAAAAGTACTTAATAAAAAGTACATATTTTTTTACTAAAACGAACATCACAAATATTTACTCATTTAATTTCCAGGGATATTTTTAAAAAGTCTGCACCATCAATCCAGTGGCGTCCCCCCCCCCCCCCCGTTGCCGAGAGGTTAAAGATATTGACATTGTCAGTATTGATAACCTTAAAAACCAAGGGGTGTGGGTTCGGATCCCAGGCAATCCGATGAAAATTTATTTATATCAATTGGATACTATTTAATGTAAATAAATATATTATATCTGATCAGCGTAACGCACATAAATATTATAAAGAAAAATCCACTGGCTTAACGATTCGAAAAGAATTGTGAGGACTCAAATCCCATTTGTCCCTTTCCTTAAAAATCTCGCATTTTTGCTTTTTGGTATAATTACAATAGTGCAAATAGTATTTTCGTCTCCCACCACTTGATTATTTATTCATTTAACTTCTTGTTTTTTTTTATTTGAAAACATCTCATCTTAAAGATTGGCACAGGATTTTTTTATCTTTTATTTGATGATTGACAAACTTTTAAAATAATCAAAATTTCAAGAGATCAACACGATATGGCACCAAGTGAATATTTATAATGCTTATGACGGCAATCTTTTGTTTACATCATATATCAACATAGATACGGGACTCCGTGGGAGAGGGCGCAGCCTAAGGGGCGGGAATGACTGGTATGGAAGACATCCGATTTTTTCCTCGCTTAACTAGTATAAGGTCTTCAGTGAATTAAATAAAACTCTGGTCTTATTAAGATATTATTTCTTGAAAAAGTATTTGGGCACTAATGTATGAAGGGCGCCAGCAGGGCTAGCAAAACAAACTAAATATTATTGATATATGTCAAGAAAGAGGGCACAAGGAAGGACGCCAAATTCTCCGATACTCATCTCGGCGATTATTTATAAATGCTTAAATATTGACAGTCGTCGAGAGAAGGGAAAGGCAAGGCTTATATCTCTATTAAATAAGCTAGGAAGTACATTTTTTTTATCAATTAGTTAGTATTAGTAGTAATGTTAGTATATTAAGGGCTGGGTTTAACTTTAATAAGAAAATAAATTTATCTTTCCATTGTTCGAGTATAAAATAGATAAAATTTGTAAAATAATAATAAAACATAAATGATTTGAAGGGCTTAACGATACAGAAAATGTCTATTAAGATTTTTAAAAAAATTGATGAGAAATTAAGAGTTTACTTTATTACTTTTAGATAAGCCCTTAAGATGATTAATTTCACATATAGTTTTTTTTTCTTTCACTATATTATTTGATAGATGAACAACTTTTATTTCATTTTTAGAAATTGGTAATAATTGGATATAAAAATTTTATAGATATTCTACTACAAATTTCAGTAAATTAAAAATAAATAAAAAATAATAATTTCGTTAATTATTACAATGACATTTTCCTATTCTTCAAATAAATTTGTTTTAGAATGAAAAATATTCTATAATTTAACTGAAATCTTCCGCTTTATGTCCCCCCCCCCTTCTATTTCTCTCTCTCTCTCTCTCTCTTTAATCCTAACCTCTGGAGATAAGTGCTCTTCGATCCAATGACTGATGTACATTTTGTAAGCTTTAAAGATTTATGTTCTTACATTTATGGTTCCATTTAAAACCTATATATTATTTTCTCTATTAAATAATATCGCTAACACTATATTTAAAATTATTTTTATCATCCATCTTTCTCATAAATAACGCTTACAATTGAGAATACTGTCAAACATGAGGCTTCTTTTTAAATCGTGAATAATCAACGGCTTCTCAGGGCTTCATTTCCAAGAGCATATAATTCCACTACTTAAGTCAACATATTTTTTTCTAATCCTTAAATATTTCTAATTAGTTTTACTTTTATTTTTTTCAAAAAAAAAAAAAAAAAAAGATCAACCAAGGTCATAATTCTTATTAATTTTTGCAAAATTTTCCTAAAATTAGAAAAACTTATTTAAAAACATTTTTAAAAATGACTAATTTATATTTTGAAATTAGAAAGAAAAAAGCAAACAAATTCAATAGGCGGTGAAAAAGTTATTTTCTTGGATATGAGAATTGAGTATTCGGTTCTGGAAATTTGACAGTCGTCGAAATAAAATCCTTGAACAAAGGAAGAAATTAAAAAAAAATATTTCTATTTAAAAATTGTCGACGTTTCGAGCGATACTTCTGGTCTTCCTCAGAATATTTCTTATATCAAAAAATAATTTTTTTCTTCCACCTATAGGATTTGTTTAGCTTTTCTTTCTTAATTTTCACTTATAAATTGATAATATTTTTTCAGCCCGATTATTTTATATAAATTTTAATTCTTCGCATTAAAAATTTTTTCAAAAAATTTTCATGTGTTTTGTTTATCATAATTAAATTATTACAAGCAAATCTGCTCATTTTCTTATACTATAGAGTCCCTAAATTCGTTCTTGTTTCGTTGTTGCAAAGCAGGCAAACCATCAACTTAATGGATTTTTCGATTAATTGCTACCTAACTCCTTTAGAGCGAACAACACATTAAATCACATATTAATTTTTGTGGGAGATTTAACAACTGAGCATGCGTAGGCTGTTCTTCGAAAAACCCATTATTGAATTAGTTGATTACCTTCCAGCAAGCAAAAACAAGCAAATTTATGCACCCCCATGATAAATTTCTTTCACTTCGTAATGATAAGATCTATTTTTATTAATATGGATAAATGTATACCAAGCATTGTGATCATTTTAAATTTGAATTTTTTCAATGGAAGCCCCTGAATCTAAAAAATGTTACTCATTTGGAATTTTCATCTGATCTTTAAATATTTATAGTATATCAGGTGAATTATTATAGAAATAGTAAGATAAAGAAAATATTTTTCAGAAAAAAATTGTAGTCTTTTTCACCAGAATTTTTTATAAAGTTTTTCCCACATAATGAAAATTCTGAATTCTCAAATGATTAATTTGATCTTGATTTGTCTGTGACTATTTCTTTGGTAAAATAAATGAATATGAACATTTCCCAGCTGCCTGATGAACGACAAATTATTTTAAATATAAATTATTAAATATTTTAAATTGAAGACTCTATGGAGATTTCATAACAATAATAGCACTTAATGATTTTTTCACTCTAATTTATTTAATATAGTAATAATTTTTTCTCGTTTTTTTGTTGCAGGTAAACTCCTTTGCTGACACTTGAGCTTCAAAAAATTTAAGTACAATTTTTTTAATGCATGAATTGCATATGAGCGTCTATGAACGCTGAGAACCTTTAAATACATTGGCGCCAATGGAGCACCGCACACATAATAGCTTTGGTGTTTTTTCGCACGGCTCCATTGGGTACAATGTACCCCAGAGCTCGCGTTATTTCGATATTGACTCTCGTCTATGGACGCTTGCAACGGACCTTATTTGGAAAATTGGTTACTTGAGAAATTGTATACTTTAATTCATTGGTTCTCCGCAAAAGTATCAATCATATAAAGTCTAATATAAATATACTTTTTAAATATTAATAAATAGACTAAAATACTTTGATCTATTAATACATCTTGACTAGAGTTTTACCTTCATGCGGTTTTCCAGATGTCAATCTCTAAGCACAGAGAGAGAGAGTTTCCTGCCGAATCAAAGAGATAGACACTTGAGAGACATGCCGAAGACAACTCTTATCGGGACGTTATCTTAATAAGTGAATACAATCACTTTTTAAAATAGGAGGGGCGTTATTATATTTATGCGTTGAATTAATGTAAGAAAGCTTTGAATTAATTTGTGCAAAAATTTTATATAACTTGCAATAATAGAATTCTTTTTATTCATCACAATTAATTTATTCACTTTCTTTTTATCATGATAAAATTTACTCGAGTGTGAAATTAATGGCATTTATTAATACGTAGCGATTGTAATTTCGTGTTTAATAAACAATTGCCCGGGAATTTTCGGCCGATGTATTTATGACATTTAGGCAACAACATTCGGTGGTCAATGCACATGGAATTGCAATGATGGCCAATAAAAAAATAGAGGAGATAGGTAATTAAATGAGGTTCGCGCGTTCTGGGTGGTCCAGCGGCTGGGCGGTGAGCCCAAAGGCTACAGCATCCGAAGAGAGGGGCCAAAGGGGCCGAGCCCTGGGGGCCCCAACCCGTCCCGGTCCTGGCCTCACTCGCCCACACGATCCCCAGCTTCTACAAACTATGATAAAATTAAATAAAAATGAACGCAGCTACGAAAAAAAACATGCACTTCATATTAAACAGATTTTCTTCAAGTGACGCTTCTATTGAAAAAAAAAACTGACACAACACTAATAAGCAGGTTGGAATAATATTAAGCGGCGGCTGAGAAGTAAATAGTTGGTGAGCTGGAAGAGCAAGTATCATCACTTGGTGAAAGCAATTCAAAAAAAAAAAGTTGAGAGCGGATTACGAAATTAGTTAGTACTACGCATGTATCCAGAAAAGTTTTTTATGCTTGAAAATTTGTTTTTCGGGTTGCAATCTTTTCTGTAAATATCTTTAGAGGTCTAGTTCTATAAATAAAAACAGAATGTTTCGAAAAGTAAGTAAAAAAGTACTTGTACGTTAGTAGTGTATAATTATAACTAAGCTACTGATAATTATGTAGTCGTCATTTACCGACTAGTCAAAAGTCGAAACTTTATTTATTTTTTTTCAATAAAATAATTCTTTATTATTTTATTTATTTTATTATTTGATTTAAACCTCATTGGGATTTAATATCATATTTATACTCCCCATCAATAGTTCAATAGTCCAATATAGTTTATTAACCGTAAATAATATAATAATATATAGACAGAGCCCATCTATAATAAAATGAAGCGAGCTCTGAAACACAGTGTCTCTAATGGAACAGCGCACACAGAACAAATATCAAAAGAAACAAAAAATTATTGTCTATGCTCATTGAAACCCAGTTGAAACACATTGAAACTCAGTTCAAGACTCATGTTTCTTAAATCATTTTTAGAGATATATTAAATTAATAATATATTTAAATAGAGCCCTAATGACTCATTGGAGCAATGTACACAAAGCAAATACCAAAAGAAATAAAATCTGCTTTGTGTACGCTGTCCCATTGAAACCTCTGTCTTTGAGTGCTCGCGTCGCTTGTATGTAAGTGGATTGTACATAATTATAATTGTTAAATTAATCCCCACACAGTTTTCTCTATTTTGAAAACGATTATAGAGGAAAAATGTTAGCTTATTTATAAACTTATTCTATTAATGTATACAAACGAGTGGCACTTAATTTTTTGATTTTTAGAACCCACTTTTTAAGTGGGAGAACTGACCCTTTCAATAAAGGTTCGAGATTCATTGCAAGTGATTCTAATTCCAACCTGAAATATTTAGCACGGTTCCGTTAGGTAAGGGTCCGAGTCCACTCACTCTCTTATCTCATGTATTTAACAGCCTGGCTTTAAAGCTACCTCAATAATAGAAATCAAGACAAAGAACCTTTTTAAATTTTAATGTCATTAGTCATCTTTTAAAAGGAAATTTCTTTCAAAATCCTATTGATTGATGTGTTAGAATAACATAAAGCGATTTAAATTGTGATCTTAATGAATGAATTTATAATATTTTAATATTATTTATTATAATAACTACCAGTTGAGAAAATAATTCGACGTAGTCTTTTTTTTGTTTTTGTTTTTGTTTGGTATTTCAAGTGAACTAGGGAAGTGAGGAACATAGAAAAGAAAAATAAATAACACAATGGCTGACAAGGGTTTAAGCATTGCGCATTTTTTTTTCTCCACTCTTCGGAAACGAAAAGAAACGCCAGTTGGCCTTAGAGCGCAGGCAACTATTGCTCCATCGGATCCACCTTAAGAGAATCACCAGCAAGCAACTTTCGCTATGTGAATTCTTCAGATATGTAATCATCCCGAATGAATGCGGCTTTTAGACACTCAGTCATCCTGAAAGATCCATACGGAAAAGATTGATACTTTTCAATGACTCAATAGAGGACACCGCCATCATCATCATCTTTTCAACGTTAAAATCGAATTAAAGAGGAAAGGTCACATTTTAGGGAGAACTACTCTTGGACAAGATATTCCATTTCGCAACCGCTATTGTCTATATAAGATGTTATAAATGATCATATTTCACTTCTCGAGGTCATGTGCTCATTTGAAGGGATCAAACAACTCTTTTTCAATATTTTCACGTGGTATTTGACCAAGTGGGACTAGGCAATACGAATTTAAGAGAAATGTTAAGCAATCTCTCTTTTTAATCGAATTTTTCTATATAAGAAACAATAATAACAATATAAGGCCCGGGGCAGACAACGCGAGTCCTGAGACATAGCGGATCCAATGGAGCCCCGTACACAGGGCAAATACCAAAAGAAACAAAAGAGTGATGCGAACCCTCAAACACAGAGAATCCAATGGAGCAGCGCACACACAAAGTTTTTTGTTTCTTTTGGTATTTGCTCCGTGTGCGCTTCTCCAATGGATCCTCTGTGTTTGAGGGTTCGCATCACTTTAACACTCACCCTAAACACACGAATTTTAGCTATTTATTCTCTCACAAGTGCCGAGTAACGGAATAACCACACCCCTCTGGAATTCTGGTTTTCTGTTTTATAATCTAAATAAAAAATTTTTCTTTGAAATGTAACACCAACAACCACCTGCTAGTTTTAAGTGAAAGAATATAAAATAAACGTAGGTAATCTTTTACAATTTAATAAAAAATATTAATTGGTAAATCGCCATCCCTTAAATATTAATTATTATTGTTATACTTTAATTTATATTTAAAATTATATTTATTTTCTTAGTTTCTACATCTCAAAAACAAAAATCCCTTTTTTCTCAAACACGCAAACGATTATCGTGCCAGGTACTATCAACAGAGCAAATGAATCTGGAGAGAATATGTGGAATTCTAACGGAAGTAAATTTTGATATAAATAAATAAATAAATATATTTTCTCGAACTTTTCTCTATTCAAATTTTTAACTAACTACAATTTTTTTTTATAAATCAAACCGACCAACGGGTACGAAATTGCAAACAGGTTGTTGTGACCTGACTTTCAAATCAAGTCAGCCCCTAACAATTGTATTTCTTTTTATTATTTTTTAATGATAATTTTGTTAAGAATGCTTGAGAATATTTAAATATTTTGATATATTTTACATATTTTTACTTTCTCTTACCTATATATGAAATATATAGTGAGAAAGTATTGGGAACGCAAAGAAAATCGATGTCGGGATTTCAACGGAAATACGCGTTTTGAGGTCCCTGGAGTTTAAAAAATGTGTCTCGCGAAATGGTCTGTCTGTGTCCGAGTTTCTCTGAACAAGATTTCTCAAAAACGAAAAAACGTATGAAACTGAAACTTTATATTTAAATTAGATACCCTTGTTGCTAGTACTCCGAAACTTTCGAATAAAATCGGCCAACTAGCACTTTATTGATGTAATTTTTTAGTTTTTTTTTTTTTTGATTTTCTCAAAATCCGCTCTAACGATTTTGATTAAAATTCATAAAACAATTATTTATTAGATGATCTTTGAAAGGTATTAACCTTTATCCCCCCAAAATTGTTTGGTGCCCACTTTATTCTTGTACGTATCTGGATTTTTTTCTGTTCAACTACTCTAACGACTGATGTGACAGCACATCACTCAACTTTCCTTAAGCGAAAGTTGTGTGATGTGTTTAGTTAATTTAGTTTAGTCATACCATAGTTTTTTTATTTAAATGTAAAGAAATTTGCCCTTATGTAAATTTTTTCGTTAATTAGCAAATTTTAATTTGAATATATCAAATTTCTCTTAGTTTCTTTCTTATGAAAGGAATTTTTAAACAAATTAATTTACGAATAATATGGGATATTTCTTTATTTATTATATTAGGAAATTTAATTGACTTAATTTACACCCTTTTTAAAGTTCAAAACAAGGTCATGAAATTTTTTAGAAACAAAAAAATAATTTTCTAATATAGATTTTTGTTTTAGTACATGGAAAAAATTAAATTCGCATTTAAATCGCAAAATTTAAGTTTATTACATAAGTTATTGATTTTCTAGCTTGTTTTGTTCTGGCAAACCAAAAAAAAATTCCCTTAAAAATATTTATTCCACTTCTAAATTTTTTTTTGTTTGTATTTTTTATAACATTCCAATATTACCTTCAATATAGACGTTATTCACGTGAAAAGTTCTGCTTTGATATTTATAGTATATAAAAAGATCGTGCAGCGACTATAACTCAATTTCTTTTCTCTAACTCTAACAACATACCCATACTCACTTATCATTTTAGTTAGTTCAATTACTAAACTTGGTCTTTACGATTTTCGATAAGCAAGCTTACAGGATGATCGTTAAAACAATTGTTTCCTTAATTTACTATCGGTAAAAGCAATTCAATTACATCTGGGTATTTGGTATTAATGTTAATGAAGAAAAGTTGATACGTTTTTTATGACGTACTAGCTGAGCTTCCATTAAAAAAAGAGAAAAAAAATGAATCACAATATTTAAAAAAACTAGAGTCAGGAGGAATCGAATCTGAATTATCAAAGTATTTCGAATAAAGTTCGAAGCTCTGTTTGGCAGTTTTTTAGTCGATCCTTATAAATTTTTTTTGTCATTTTGGTATTGACGTCATCCATGAAAGATTTGAATTTTATGAAAGTCCTACCGTTACAAAGGTCAGTCAGTGGTTTGCTTCTCACCCTGAACGACAAATATTTATTTATTTTATATTTCCTACCAATTAATAGAAATAAATAAGGAATGAGTCTAAATGGCCTCAGATGCCGAAAAAGACTTAAAAAAATCTGTGATCTCTATGAGATGGCTAGTTTTCGCCATCATGTGACTAACGTTTTTATATAAAATAAATTTGATTCCCAAACTTAGCATATTTTGATTAAATTTATATTCTTCGTTTCAAAAGACATTCGTACATATGCATCATGCGTTTTCTCTATTTAATTAATTAATTATTTTTAATTTAAATTTGCCTGTAATTTTGTGTTGAGCACTTATAAAATATTCATATTTTTTTTTAACAATAAAATAATCACACAAATAAAGCTCATTGGTGTGACTATCTTTGAAACACAAAATTCTTTTGTTTTTGCTTGTTGGAAGGTGGCCAGCCAACTCACTAATGTTGTTCATTGCTCCAGAGCTCGTCTTGAACGGACCACGCATGCGCAGTAGTAAAATCTCTTTAGAACTTAGTAACAGTCTTCGTGGCATTGGTGAATTGGTCATTTAGGTTACCTATCTCCAAGCAACCAAATATAAAGTAATTTATGCTTGACATTGTAGCTAAGAATTATGAAGTGTTGGTTTCACCCCACCCTAATGGATTTTGAAAATAAAATGAAAAGATACTAAAGGAAGAAAAATGATTGTTTTAATAAAAAGTTCAAATTAAACTTCCAATTAGGAAAAATGTTGAACAAACTGATTATGGATATGATTACAATTATTATCAATATTTTTTCTCTCGGGAGTCATTTAAATGATGGAATTTTAAATAAAATATATATATCTCAATTTTATTGATTTTATCCAAGTCTTGGTTTTATTGGGTGAATGGCCTTTTTTTAAATTTTGTATACATGTTTAAATGCACATGTATACAAAATTTAAAAAAGTCTTAGTTTTTATTGGGTGAATTTAAAAAAAGGCGATTCACCCAATAAAAACCAAGACTTGGATACATCAAAAAATACTGTTGAGTATCTTTTAGGCTTTTAAAAATATCTCAATAAAATTGAAACAAATATATCTGTATAAGAAACAAAACTATAAAGGTTCAACTTATAAACGTTCAATTTATATATATAGTGGATATATACAGTATATACTGTATTAATAAAATGAACAGATGTTGGCTATAACTATAAACCCCCTCCCCCACCCCCGGCCACTTTTCACTAAACTTGACAAGTTTGTTAAGCCCCTCGGTGTCAAGGTTTATAGCAAATAAAATAAAATAAAAAACTGATGATTAAACTAATTACATTAGAACAAAACACGTCAATAGCCTTGCAAAGTCGTGATGTTTATTTTTTTTTCTTGACTCAAAACAACATTATAATACTAGTATCTAAAATAAAATGTTTATTTTTCCATTTTAAGTTTCATTTAACACTATTTTTATTTGTTAACATAGTTTACTTTTAATTAATTACAATAAGCAACTTTTGGTTAATATCAGTAAACTGGAAGTCTTTAATGACATTTTTCAGTTGTTTCTTATACATTTTATTAATTAGTAAATTTAGAGAAAAGTTTTTCAATTAAAACAATACCTTCAAACCTTAACTTAACATACTTGTTTGTCTGTCAGTACAAAATTTTGTATTCAATTTTTCAAACGCTTCCCGATGAGCTTGAGGCATAACAATTTTCATTCATTAAAAATTAGGATCGCGAGTGTTTGCAACGCCTCTAGTGGCCAACTTGAAAAATGTTTAAATTATAATGGGCGCCCTAAACTTTTATTTTTACTAATATATCTAATGGAATTTCATGTATTCTGTCCAAGTATTTATTATTTATTGAAAGTTAATATTTTCAACAAATAAAGTTATTTTCCTTTTTTATTGCATTTTAAATAAAAGGGTTTTTTATTATCTAATTTGCGTCAGTGTTGGTCACATCTTTTATTCCTTTAGGACTCGTTCCTATTCCTTTCTACCTTTCAAGAATCTATAAAGAGGCTAAAGGGAGCTTACTACTATATACATATCTATATATTGATTCATTCGCAATGCATTTGATTTTGTACTCCCGGATTAATTAATACAGTTCTAAGTGAAAGCAACGGCGAAATTAATTAAATTAGCCCCGCCTCATTCCCTCTCTACGATGTAAATAGATAATTCATAATACTAAAGTTCCCGATTCTCTCCATCGATTTAATTTAATCATCGTGATTGGATCATTTTTGAAACTCTCACCAGCAGACACATGAACGCAAAATAAACAGCGTTAAGAAATATAAAATGGTTTCTCATTTAAGCCTATACGATTATTTTTAGCGCATTTTCTTAAAGGGATTACTCCAAATCTACAATAAGTATCGACTTTGAGGTTTTTTGCAATTAATACAATTTTTGTAGTCATTGTAGTAAATTTAGGGACCCAACATCGATTCGACTAATTATTTGGTTTATTTATATTTTTAAATAAATAACTGATAACTATGATTATTGATTTTTATAATCAATTAAATCTCACTAGCGGACCTTTTAGATCACTGGAGGTTTTTAAAAAAGATAGTGCCCTGAAATTATCCGTAGTCACGTGACATATGGTATAGATGAATTGTAATTACATGTCGTACATGTGATATCTTCTCGAGTTGACAGAGTTGTGGTTGTTGGAAAAGGGCCGTCGACACGTGGGAAATTTGAACATTTTTACTTTGCCAAAAACATCTAATCTATATAAAACGTTTTAAACATTTCTCTCACTTTTTATTTATGAGAGTTAAATTACTAACTATAAGGTGATTAAATTTTGACGTTTCCGAGTGATATATTATTTTTTAAATAAATTAATAACAACAGTTTCGAAACCCTTTGTTTATCCGAAAGTGAGGATTCAAGCCTTTTTTTCCGGTTATTGAGGATTCAAGAGGTTGTGATCAATTTTAGGTGATTTTCTTTTCTGTTTTACGTCTTTTCGAAATAAAAATAAACTGATGTGCCTAGCATATAACCGACCGATCTCAAATTAGACAAAAAGTCAACAAAATCATCTCGCAATTATCATTAACTTGCTCCTAATATATTGCCTAGTGCTTGACCGGGGCAAAATAAAATATTTCCTATAAGCAATTCCTAAAAGGCAATTTTTTTGCAAAAACCAAGGAATATATAAAAAACTTTTAACATAAGTTATAAAGAATAGTAATACTATTTTTATTTTTCTACTAAAAAATTCATCAATAAAGTATAGACATCAGATTTTGTGATTTGTGTCAAAAATTGATGGACAAGAAAAAGTTTAAACATAATAATACTAATCAATTAACTTCAAAATAATAATATTAAATCTTTTATTTATTATCTTAAGTTCATAAACTTTTGACATAAATCATCTAACGCTAATAGAATTTTTCTTGAAAATGTTATTAATTATTAAATCTAGAGAAAGAACTTTTTAAAACTTTTGTGGATTAATATTCTTTTTATAACTTTTATTTATTTTATTTATTAATAAGTAAAAGATTTTAAATTTTTATTTTGAAGTTAATTGGTCAAATGGAAGTAGAAGAAAATACAGTAAACCACCGTGCTGTAAAACTACTTGCTACACTTAAATATTACCGACCGGCACTATAAAAAGTACTTTATTCCTAGTATTCTTAAAATTTTTTACGAATCTATTAAAAAAAATTTTTAAATAAAAATTACAAGAAATATTATTAATCCACGCAAGTTTTATTTAAAAAGTTTTTCTTTAAATTTAACAATTAATAAAATATTCAAGAAAAACTAATAATCATGATTATTGCCAAAAGTTGATGAAATTACGACAATAAATAAAGATCTTAAAATGATATTTTGAATTTAAATTAATTGGTCAAGTAAGAAAAGCCAGCTGTAAAAATCAAACTCTCTAAAGACCTCTTGCCATGATTACAATACCTTCTATTTATATCGGTCGGTAAAAAATAAAAATCTGGGCTAAGATGGGATTTTTTTGTTTTGATAATTGAGGCAGTGGGGGCTTTTCGCCTGAAGCAGTATTTACCCTCGGCTCTCCCTTTAATTTACACAGATATTTTCTTTTGTGTTTCAGGTTCTTTTGTTTTATTATTTTATAACAATAATTTACGAACAAAAAGTCCCAAATAATAAATTATAAATATCTTATCTAGTAAAAAGATCCAAATTAAAAGCAAATCTATCGGATGAATGCACGTCTTTTAGGAGGAAATGAAGATTTCCTAACCACGAGATCTGAATGGTTTCCTTGTTTCTATTCTGCTACTCCTCGATTAAATATTCCTTCTTCCTTCTAATCAGAGCTTTTTTTGATCTAATGAAGGTTTCTAGGAAAAAGGAAATAAAACCCATTTAAATAAATCGAGTCTTATTTCATTAAAAAGTTTAGTTAGTTATCAGAGCTCAACCCAAACATGTGCAACTCTTCACTCATTACAAATAAATTATTTACGATATTTTTATCACTTATTCATTGCAAAATTCAAGGTAAGTTTTGAACCCTAAGATCAATCAAGAATTTAAATTAAACGTAATTAATTTAATAGATAGATGATCCCTAGACTAAATATCGGAGTTATCTAACTTCTACAAGTTGGGGATTCTAAAAGTTTGAATTCGCCTTCGATTTTCTTGAAATTAATGTTCAAGTAAGGTCGCATTGTAAAGAATAAATGATATTATTTCAACTTATTTCAATATAGCTTAATTAATTTTATTAATGGGAATTAATATAGTAAATAAAATTATATTTGTTTCATACTTAAATATTTACTATTAAATCAAAATGTAATTTATTATAATTAATTATTTCATTATTCAAATAAAACACTCTTTTAATATTAATTTAAATAAAAAATATTTACTAATTAAAGATTCAACCTATATTTATCCCACCCATGGCTTATTTTTTATTTAAAAATTCAAATTTATTCTATACAAAACGGCATGAACAAAAAAAATTTCTTTTATAATTTCTCATTACATGTAACAATTTATTTTATTATTATTTATTTCTGATTTATTTAAATAAGTAATATTTAAAAAAATTTCATTACTGATTAAATGATATATTTAATAACAATGTTTGTCTAAAAGAAAAAGGCTACCGTAGGTATAGTGATTCCTCGGGAAAACAAATTTTATATAAAATATTTTCTTTGTCATTTATAATAAACGATAAAATTAATTTGTAATATTTGGAAAACAATAGTTCTAATAAAAAATTTATCTTAGGTAGGTGTCTCATGAAGACGGAATTGGTCATAATTAAAATAAATTAATAATTTCTTAATAATTGTATTTTTTTCACACATACAAAAAAAAAAAAAAATTATGCTGTGATTAAACACATATTACAAAACTTTCTCTTAGCTAAGTAAGGAAAGTTCATCGCTATGCGGCCACACCACTTTTTACTCGGCCCCATTGGTAGCCGTTCACTGTATAGCCAATTTAAATTTATTTTGTTTAATAAATTTCATATGACTCGCACATTGTTTTCTGAAAGATGATTGGCCAGTCAGCTGCGCAAGCGAGGTGCGTGTGGCCCATCATGAACAAGCTAGTAAAGGAGCCTTTAAATTGAGGGTCCCTATTTTGAAGTGAAAAATGATTATCTAATTTATTATATATACAGCCAATTTAGTCATATTCGTTAGAGCATATTTTGACTAGCTTAAATATAAAATTTCAGTCTCGTACGTTTTTTCGTTTTTGAGAAATCTTGTTCAAATACACAGACTTACTGACAGACTATTTTGCCATCGCACTACTTTCTCACTATATATTTCATATATAGGTTGGAGATAGTAAAAAAAATAGGAAATAAAATTTAATAAATTCCCATAAAAAAATTTTATTCCGACTCTTAAATTTTCGAATTTCAAAGAAAGAAAAACTTGTTTTTTCGAAAATATAAAAGTAATTATATAAAATTTTATTTAAAAATCTTTATTTACATTTATATAGAAAAGTAAATTTTAATTTCTCTAATAGGTCAATTAGCCTTCAAACTACTGTTTTTTATTTCAATACAAATTTACGTGGCTATTTCATTTTATAAATAATAAATATTCCTTGTGAATTATATTATTGTATTTTCATATAGGCATTCGATAAACAAACAAAACAATTAGGAAATTATTTTTATTCATAAATATAAAGTTTTTTTTTTTTTTTTTTTTTTTTTTTTAACAAAATAAATAGCATGGAGAAAATGCTAATTCGATATTCCTCATAAATGATAAATAAAACAGAAATTATCAGAAAATTGTAAAATCATAAATGGATTTTAACTTTCTAACAAAATAATAATAAAATTAAACTTATACATGACAAAAATATTTACTATCGTAGCGGCGTTTCGATCCTAGATTTCGTCTACTTCATTCTAAATTCATAAAATCTCAAGCCTCAAAGGTTATTTTTTATCGATTATAAATTCTAATACGAGTATTTATTGGAATGCCTATTATGAAATTTTAATAAGAATATCCAAATTTGGTTTATGACAACAAGCAGTTCAATTATTTCAAACGAAAATTAAATTTTGGATTTTGAATTTAAAAAATATTTCACTGAATTTTGACAGAGAAGAAAAGAGGCAAATATTCGAATCTGAATCGGAATAAAATCAAGATTACCAAAAAAATTAAATCTTTTGGAATTGAAAATTTTAGTTTTTAAATTTAAATCAACTGTTTATACTGTGATTAAGACAACGTGTGTATGGCATTCTTCTTGGTTTTTATTTGAATTGATCCTGAAAGTCTCCAAAGTTCCGATTAATTGGAGATACCGAAATAATGATTAGGCTTTTATTATTTGAGTTAAAAATGTGGGAACTCATCCCTACTCGGTAACAGGCAAGCCTATGTGCTTGGGGACGGAAACCCATCCCAAGACGATATCATTCCATCTACTAAATTACATATATTTTAAATATAAAATTTAAGAAAACCAATTTTAGACGTTAGGGGTGATTCTACTTCACTCACCTAATCGATTGAAATCGTTTCATTTTTTTCTACATTATTAATATTCATGTTTTTTTTCCATGTTTATAATTATTATCATATATCATAATAATATTCACTGTTATCAATTGCACCTTCGCATACGCATAGTAACATCGATTTTAGGTTTATCTGATTATTAAAGTCTCACAAGCCTTGGAACACACCATAAAATGTTTATGTTATGCTTAGCAAAATGTTTTCCGTTTTGCCTTTGTCAATTCTTTTAGAATGTTAACATCTACTCATATAAATGAAAATTAAATTTCATTTTTGTTTTGTTTTTTAAACATTTATTTTTTAATAATTTTGCCCCATAACACAATAGAAATATTCAGCATAAAACATTTCAAACCGACTTCAAAATTTTCTAAAATATAAATCTAATAAATGACCAAAAAATTTTATTTCTCATATGTTATATATCACCAGGGTTGCAATAGAGTGTATCTATAAATTTTAATGCTAATACAGTGATTAAAAAAAGACTTAGAGTTTTCTATATGTGAATACCTAATCCAAAAATAAAAAAAGTAAAAATGTGAGAATTTTTACTTGAAACTCAAAACACGAAAATTTTCATCAAAAATTTTTCTTTATAAAAATATTCAAGTACCCATTACTGAAATGATAAGAACACCCCTGAAGAGAGAGGGAAAGCCACGTCATGACTTTTTTGCCCCTTATAAGCATTCCGACTATAATTACTATTTTTAGCCAGTAAAAACTATAAAATTTAAGAAATTTGTAATATTTTTGGATTAAGCTCTCTCATAAGTTGTTTTTTTTTATTCCAATTTCTTGTCCATTTTTTCATTTTATCCTCTTTTATTTTCTTTGTGACGATTTTTCTTTTTGATATGACCGCAACTCACTCCCTAGTTAAATCCAGCTTAAATGTACATTGTTTATTAAGTCTATAGTAAAGTAGGAGTATTATTCTATACCACCTAGGTTTATGTAAGTACACTATAGATGTTTGCACAGCGATGAAATCACTTAACGCATTTCTCAGAAAGTCGTTAAACAACGCATGATTCTATAAAGTTGATAAGAAAATTGTTACATAAAATTAATTATAAATAATAAGAGGAAAAAAACGTACTTTTGTAGAGTAATAAAAACAAGCGTATATAGAAAGTAGTTTGTATTATTAGCTAAAAGAAGTCAGGCATTTTTATAAAACCATTATTACGTCCTACTACACTTTTAAAATTACTTCAAATTGTCTCTAATTAATGCTCCTATCGAGTCTTGCTTGGAAGAAATTTCGAGTTTCCAACTCATTTTTTTTTCATTTCTCACGCTTTACCTCTGCTGATTTTCAAATCATATCTCTCTAAATGTACCAATATGTACAATGCGTATCAAAATAGACAACAAAGAATTACATTAAATCCAGAAATAGAAAATTTTATAATAAATAAAACATTATGAAATTTAATTATTTCGAATTTCATGTATATCTTCTAATTATCTATTAAGACGAAACAAAAGGGCATCTCTTTTATTTTGGTATTCGTAGTATATAGGTATGATCCGTTTAAAAGATATTTGGACAAAACAAATATATTTTTTATATATATGTACCTAGGCAAAACAAAAGAAATTCATTAATAATAAATGAATAACAAAATTTTATTAAAAAAGTTAATTATTTCTAGGGAGCGACACTTTAATATTTTTTCTGGAGGGGGCTTTTTTTTTAAGTTTTCGGCATTTGACCATTTAACTTTCAATATATACAATACTCTCAGACATATTTATTTAACGCTGGGCCTGAAGTTGTAATGAATGCGTCCAACACAAAATTTCTTTTAAATTATTGAGAATTTTATTAACTTCTTTTAATTCTTGAAACATATATACTCCCTATTATTTACCAATTTTTTGGATAAAAATTCTATTAGAACTAGTATATTTTGTACTCGCTTCGGCGGTACAGATACTAAAATTGGAGCTAGTATATTTTATGCGCTGCCCAAAAAAATTTTTTTTTCTTCATTTAAGAAGCAAAAAGATCCGAAGTCCCTTAAAAATATGAACAATGTCAACACCTTGCGGCCACAGATATTTTAATGGATAAGAACAATTCGTATAATATAGACGGGGAAGGCAAAATTTTCATCCTGCGTGTTTTTTCGTCTGCCAGTATCACGTTTCACCGTTTTCCGACCCGTCGGTCTAAATAGCACCCGGGGCGAAATTTTCCTCCGTGCCGCTCACTTGATTTCATCCGTAAAAAAAAATAGTTTGAACTTATTTTATTGGCGATCGTATTTTTAAAAAATTAAGATCACGAATTAAATGACTTTAAACCATCTATGATCATTATAAATAAATAATTAAATCATGCTTTTAATATAAATAAAATATTTTAAAAATTTAAAAAGGCATCAACTTGGAGATGATACGAATACAAAAACCCAAAGGTGTTCATTTCTTATATTGCAAATTTTTTTTTTTGTATTTTTAAAACAAGAAAGAAACTTACGATGGTCATTTCTTTTTGAATTATTAAAGCAAGGAAAACACGTGTAAATATGTCTTATATATATATCAATCCCCAAGAGAGGTAACCAAAACCACCTTCCATTCTCGTTTAGGATTTTCTCTCATTTGTTTATTTATTACAATTCACTTTTTTTCTTGTTTTACATCAATTGTTTAGCAATAGATCGGTTAATTAAATAAAAGAAACCCTCATCAAGTTGTAGGTTATTCGTTTTTGGTATAATTACAAAATTGCTTTAATAGTCCTGACGATTAAAAATGGCCGTGTGAAGCGAGCCATGGAAATGGCAACAGGGCGTACAGAGGAGGTGGCAACAGGGCAGGTCGGCTGCAGGTGAGCCTTCTCACACCTGAAACGTTGATGGCTGACACTCTTGCTTTTATTCGCCTCGAGGCCCCGAAATCTTCGGCTCCCAGGGCCTCCTCATCTCAGGAGATTTCAATTTATTCGCAACATATTAACAATTTAATTATAAGGTTTTTTTTTCTTAGGACACCCAAGATAGAGGCTTAGGAATGAGAAGGGGACTAAGAGGAGCCTGGACTCCATACCCATTGATTAATTTTTTGTTTAATAGTTCACAAATAAATAATATATAATTATGAAATGAAGAATAATATATATTTAAAAATGCGATTATTATTGCTATTTAGATATGGCAGAGGAATATTTGCTTCTTACCCTTTCTCTTTCTGAGAGAAAAAGAAAAGTAGAATGGTATGCATGTATTATGTTGTATATGTATTGATTCTAATATTAGCATCAGCAGTTTTTGGACCGAAAATATAAATATAAAAAATTATTATTAATATTATTGTTTGCCGGGAAGCCGAATTAAAAAAAATATTTGAAATGAAATTATAAATTTCTTATATTTTTTTATGTATTTTCAAAATTTTTTATGTTTACATTACTCGATAATTTTAAATATAATTATAATATAATACAAATTGATTTTTTAATTCCCCAAGAATTGTACAATAAGTTAAGCTCGCTTTTGAGCCCTTTTTTTTTTTATCAGAGATTTGTTTATATATTTGGGGATATAATAATTGACATGGGGACAAAAGAGGATGACGACGGGAATAAATGTTTTAAAACAGAGATTATCCCGGGTCAAATCAGAATGTCTGATCACCTCATAATATAATAACAATTGTCATAAAAAGTGAGCAATCATATCGCAATATTTTTAATAAATTTATCTTAATTGGATGTTTAATTAACAATAAACATATTAACATTTACTAATAGGGCTTTATTTAAAATAGGTGTTGATTTCCAAATAACGCCCATTAACTCTCTCAAGATTGATATTGGTGTATTTATGTATTTAAATAAATATTTCTGTAAATAATATTTATTAAAATAAATACGATATTCTTGTATATTATTGTTATCATAAACAAAATCTGATTTATATTTTATATATTTTAGCCTGGGTAAGAATTATTTGGAATGGTCACTAGTTGGATGGACCTCCTTAGACTTAACCATATATTCTTTTGATTTTTTTCTTTCTTTTTATCCCGCATTCCACATGAAATGAGTCAAATAGTCATACCCATGACTCATATTAATAATTAATAATTTCTCAAACGTATTTGCTGATTACTTAAATTCAACTATGATATTATTAATACTAGTATTATGAAATCTACAAATAGTTTTGAAAAATATTATATTTTTAATATGAAGCGGTGCGTCACGGGTGTGACCACTTAGTTTGAAACTTCTAAAAAATCTAAAGGTAAATTATATATAAGTAACAAATTACCTTATTTTTTTTGCATTTCTTTCAAATAAAATTAGTATTTCCGTTGTCCGTTGTTGGGATTATTAAGAAATTAAATTGAGGCAATTGCCAAAAGTTTCATTTGAGTTGAAAAACACGGAAGAGCGCGCGGCGCGGCCACTTTGTATAAAAACTATTAAGCCATGACTAAATAGTGGCGGAGGGAGAGGCCACTGAGGAGGATTCTCTTCTCCCATCGACTAAGAATTTGTTCCCCTATTCTTAATTTATTCTCTGTAAAAGGAAATGAATCATGAATTAAACACCTAGGGAAGACCTTTTTTATTTTGTTCAAGTGCCCTGTGTCATTCTCTCGCCACCTGTCTTTAATTTTGATTCAAGTGCTACTTAATGATTTTCACATTCAAAGGATTTAATAAAAAAATATTGTTTTCTTTTTTGCTCAATATCGCTCTTTCATTTAAAACCTTTTTTAAAAGAATTCGAGCTCAACACAACAAAAATAATTTCCTTTTTTTCGTTTTTCTCATACTATTGGTTTATTAAATATTTTCATTTGCTTATCGAATCTTTTAATTCAGGGATCGGTAATCATTTTGATGCAAAGAGCCTTTCCAAATAAATGAATTTGAACAAAATTTTGAGAGCCACAAATTCAATTTGATTTCTCCTGTTGAAATGGTTTCAATTAATTCAAACTTTAATAAATTTGTTTTTATTCATATTAAACCCCCCCCCCCTTTTTTTTTTGCATTTCTTTCAAATAAAATTACTATTTTCGTTGTTCGTTGTTGGGATTATTAAGAAATAAATTAATTAAATTGAGGCAATTGCCAAAAATTTCATTTGAGTCGGAAAACATAGAAGAGTGCATGGCGCGGCATCTTTAAATAAAAACTATTAATCCATGACTAAATAATGGCGGAGGGGAATTATGTGTCTTTTAATTCTTTTATATATACCTAATTACAGTGGCGTACAAATGGAGGGGGGGCTCAAGCCTCCATTGGTCTTCATTAATACTTTATAAATTAAAACTTTTAATTATTCTTATACTTTAATAGTTAATTTACTTTAATGATAATAAAAAATTGAACACTTTAATTTATAACTATTTCTCTCTCTCTCTCTCTCTATATATATAAAATTATATTCATAGGCTATAAAAATTTTGAGCCCCCCACCCATAATTTTTGAAATGCTAGGCCACTTCCTATATACATTTGGGAAGGGGGGGGGGTCATTGACTTTAATCAGAGAAAGAAGTACCATGAGGATGTTATACTTTTCGTTTTTAAGAGGGGCGGTGCAAACCTTTGGTGATTTTCTTTGGGCTGCCTTGCACCGCCCTTCATATCAAATAGCTAATTTTCTAGGAAAATTTCTAAAAAATTTAATAAATCTTTTCTATTCCAACTAATATTTTTATAGATAAATGCATTGCATCCACGATGTGTATATTCAGTGGAAGAGGGATGAAGGGCCGTTCTCATTCCAAAAAATATATTATATATTTGTTTTTATTTCTAGGACTGGAAAAGGCCCTTCACAACTCTTCCACTAATATTTTAATGTTCTCCTCTTGATATTTATTTTCAAAATAGTTACGATATTCTTTTTCTCAGCAACTCTGAATGAGATCTGGATATCCGCACCTTGGAGATAAGGGCCCCGGTGGAAATAGATATAGAGCTAAGTAAAAGAAAGGCGCAGTTCCCTCCCAACCCGGGCGTAATTTGTAAAACATTAAACTTAAATTACATAAGATTTTTATATTTAATTAATAGATTTCACACTCTATTTAATCCTCTGATATAAATAAACAAATAGACATTTCTTATCTTTCATGAGAAGTTCAGAGATCCCTATTTGCTTTTTTAATCTTTCCTTGTTTTTTAGGATATGATAACAAATTCACTTCAAATATTATGACAAAAAATTTTCTTTTTATGTAATGAAAAGATGAATAATATATTAAACAAAAGAAAATTATTTAATGTTTATCACATTCTTTCTGGGTAATATTTGCAGAAGAGAAGATTGAAGATATCTTTTTTTAGATAAAATTTTATACATTAATCTGAGTAAACAAACGTATGAGGGAAAATATTAAATTTGAGATGACGTTTTTATTTATATATTAAAAAATAAACTAACAGTTTTTTGTTAATAAAAATGATTAGAAAATAAACAAAAATATTTTTAATATTAAATTATAATTATGTAGAATGCAAAATATTGGACAAAATCTCCAGAATAATAAAAATCGAGTTTTAACGAGTTTATTTCATTCTTCTGATCAGTTGAAGTTATTTATTTATTTTATCTTCTGATATATATATTATCAAAGTATTTCTCTCCCAAAGAGAAATGAGCTTTGGCCCTCCTTTTAAACATGACATTAAGTGCCACGAAACTAAACTTCAGCTTATTTTTTGTAAATACCAACTCGAATCTTGTTTCTTCTTTCTTTAACAAAATGCCCAATTAGAAAATTGTTAAAAAATTTAATTTTCGGATATTTAATGAAGCCAAGAGCCATTCATTTGGATATACTAATAAACCAGAAAAAAGACATTTAATAATAGGTAAAATATTAAGCAATCCGCTCATTTTAGTTTTCTTATTCATGTCTTTTTTATACCATCAGGTGCTCACATTCTGTGAGTATGTGGAAGACGACCACGATTCACTCGAGCTAAGCCGTTATTTCTTAGGTTCCCTTTTTGCCAGCTTTCCCCTCCTCTGCCCCATCAAGCATCAGGTCTTGTGACGGGCCGGCTTGCTTCTTCTCTTAGTCCCATCTGTCTTTAATATGCCGAATCGGAAATACGACATGAACGTCAAAGAAGACAGATCTCTAAATTATCTATTTAGACTAAACAAATAGTTTGTTCAATCTATGTTTAGATGGATAGTATTATAAAAATTTATCTTTACCTGGACACATGAAAAATTCGTCCTTTCTACGATTCAAACCCAAGTCAATAGATCTATTTTCGATTAATTTATTTCATTAAGTGTTGATCTATTTCGAATGCATAATCAAATTTCAAGCATGTATTCATTCATCCATAGGGAAACTAGATGAGAATTTTAGTATGTTTTTACTTTTCATATAATTAGAATTTTAGATCAGGTAAAATTTTCTTGACTGTTTAATTAAAGATCTATAATTTAAGAAATTCTTTATTAAAATATATAGTTAAATTCACCTCAAGTTAAGATTTTTCTTAGAAGTGTTGCCTAGAGACCTATAATTTTTTGAAATCTCCAAAATAAAATAAATATTTCAAATATTATATTTATTCCCATATAAAAATATATTGGTGGTGTCTTTATATATCTTATTATAATATTTAAAGCTAATGAAGACGGAAATTGAAGAGATTTTTTAGTGAATCACGTATTTCTTCAGGTGTTTGTTTATATTCCCGCCTGTGATGAGATCTTAATTGAATATTGAAATTCGTTTCTTTTAACACTTAACTTTACTCAAATGAATTTTCAGAAATAAAAAGAAAAAACTTGCGTTGGCAGAATTCAAGTGTTGATTTAATTGACCGTTTCGCTAATATTTGGCCCAAAGGGCAGATGGGTTGGTTTGAAGGGAGCGTAGGGGACCAAGGTCGTCGAAAGCCCTTTGGCTCATTTCCCGAGAGGCGCATTATTACAAAAAATAAACAACGCTTTTTAAAAATTTCAATTTCGAATTTTTATCTTTTTTAATTAACATAAAAATAATATGTTTTACCTACTTTTTTTCCAAGTTAAATAATCTTTCTAATTCCCTCTAGAAAAGAAAAAAAAAAAAAAAATCAACTATCTTCAGCTTCAAATTATCATATCCATCTCATAAATTTATAATAAAATCTTTTTAATTTTTTCATTTCAGAAAATATTATTTCTTGGAAAAAATCTGGTGTGACTAAATGCACATCATACAACTTTCTCTTACATATGATAAGGAAAACTGAATGATATGCTGTCACTCCAGATTTTTTTGCTTCGGGTCCCATAGGTAGTCGTTGAATGTATAGCCAATTTGAATTTATTTTGTTTAATAAATGAGAATTTCCTAAGAATCGCACTTTGTTTGTTTTCCGAAAGATGTCTGGGCAGCCGGCATGAGCAAGCGAGATGCGCAATGGCCCATTATATGCAAGCTTATAGAGAGCCTTTAAATTGTGGGTTTCACACTATTTGGTGGTGGAAAGTGATTAATAGATCTTAAAGTTATCTAATTTATTATATGTACAACCAATTTAATCAAATTTGTGAGAATTATTTAAGAGAAATTCACAAAAAAAACTAAAAACGTACAAGAATAAAGTGGGCCCCAAATAATTTTGGGGGGATAAGGGTTAATAAATTTGAAAGATCATCAAATAAATAATTGTTTTATGAATTTTATTTTATGAATCGTTAGAGCAAATTTTGAGAAAATCAATAAAACCAAAAAAGTACATCAGTAAAGTATTAGTACTCTTTGGCCGATTTTATTCAAAAGCTTCGAGGTGCAAGCGACCAGGGTACCTAACTTAATTAAATATAAAGTTTCAGCCTCGTTTTTTCGTTTTTGAGAAATCTTGTTCACAGCCTCACCTGCAGATCATTTGCGAGACCGATTTTTTAGATCTCAAAACGTATATTTCCATTGAAATCTCGACACCGATTTTTTTTGCGTTTGCAATACTTTTTCAATTGCAGAAGAAAGAAGAGATAGTAAAAAATTGATACAAGTGTCGTCTTTATTCTTTCTATTATACAATTTAATAGTTAAGAAGAGGTAAGGGGTGACTCTCCTACTCTCAAGAGAAAAGGAAATATTAAAAAAAATTATGTTAATTCAATTTTAAATTTTATATACTGAGTAATTTTTAATTCCCAACCTATCAATATCAATTCCTCTTTTAGAAAAATAAACGCTTTTTATTTTTAACAGTGACGTTAAAATGTTACAAAATATAACCGCGCTAAGTTAAGTTTCGCCTTCAAATCGGTCGTGCAATTGTCCACGCAGGCTTCCATAAGAGTTATTTTCTAATATATCAACTTCTCGATTGTTAATGTCTAGATTTTGGATGAGTGTGCATAACGGGAATACTCAGCATAATGAAATGAAATTTAATTTTGTTCCTTCGCTAATATGATGTACCAACTGTGAAACGACTTTCTAAAAATTTGTGCAAAAATTTGAAGCGTAGCGAATTTATATAAACAAAATAAAATTCAATTATTTGAAAATGTAGCTTATTATTCGTTGAAAAAAGGTGCCACTCACGGTTTCTCAAAGTTTATAAAGAGCGATCACGGGGATTTCCTTGATACAATCTAGCCTATTTTTTCTATTATTATTATTATAATACATATATATGTTAGCCATATTTTAGTTTTACTTTTTTTTAATACTTATTTTTTATGGCTTGAATTAATTCAAAAACAGTGTATACTTCACGCTGTGGCTCTCCCGACCCTTTCTGTCCTAATTAAATAGCCACTCATCAGAGAAAACTGTATAGAAATCTGGAAATCCATTTTTGCGCTGTATATAATTGTTCTCATTTACATGCATTCTGGTATTTTTTGGTTTAACGCTCTAGTGAAAACTTTGACGTAAATATTCGTATACCCCCCCCCCCCCACTAAAAAAAGAGAAGGAATTAAGCCCCCAGAAGGATAAGAAAAAACAAAAAAACAAAGAATGCAAACAAGTTAAAAACATTCA
>JAAAKE020143791.1:0-21200 GCA_010014785.2 Anisolabis maritima | reverse complement strand
GCCAGAGGAAAAATATTGACGCAAATATTGTTATTCTCCCCCCCCCCCCCCCATTATTAAAGGCTAGTGAATTAAGCCCCTAGAAGGATATGAAAATACATAAAATCTGAGTATGCAAATAAGTTAAAATCTTGCATTAATTTTTTTCTCTTTCGCTAGAAATATAATAAAATTTAGTGTAATATTAAATAAAATAAATTTAAATAAAGTAATAAAACTATACGTATATATTCTACGTATATAAATAGTTAAATTTCACTGATTAAAACCTTGAAAATGATAATGCATTCTTTATATTCTATCTCTTCCCCATCTGAAAGTAAATTGACTATCATTATAGAGGGAGAATTTAAATAAATGTGAATTAAAATTTTGTTTAAAATTGATTTATTCCACTTCCATCTGATGACAAAAAGAGAGAAGGATTTACACGTTTCCTCTTTCAAACAAGATCTTCCTCAGAGATATTCTCATATTAGTTGAAAATTCTCTAGAGTTGGGGTTGGAAATACCTTGACAATTTTTTTAAATTTAATTAGTGTTCACTGAGTTGGGAGTTAAATTTTAATTTTTGAACCATCAAAAAATATATCTACCCTAAACAAAATAATGAATTCGAATGCGGAAATCATTTTAATTTAATTTAATTTTAATCAAGTTCATTTTGGTTGATTCACTACGGTGCTTTGCTTCGGTTCTCTTCTTTTCATTATTCACTGAGAAAAATAAAAAATTTTCAAATGGAAACGAAAAGGACAGAAATGAAGTGGATCTTTTAAAAAGATTTAGGCCCGTATTCAGAACAGCTCCTTAAAGAAATTAAGAAGAATTTTACTATGTTTTATTATACCATAAGGAATTTTTTGAATTAAAATTTTAACATTTTACTTAAATGAATAATTAAGAGGCCTATTCAACATCTTTTAATTAGCCAATTTTAATATAAGGAATTTTATATATATAAAAAAAAAAAAATAGAATAGAATAGAAAAATTCCTCTTTAGGTAAGATTATTTTCAGGAATATTTCTAAATACGAGCCTTATTAGATGTATAGTATAGCAATTGAACTTAAAAGTTTACAAGATCAAACAGGGAAGGAAAATTAAAAATAATTTAAAAATAGGATGATTAGAGATCGAGAGAGTTCAAAGCAATTTTAAATACCACTGTTGGTTTCGGTTTCAGTACGGTTTGGTTCGGTTAATTCAGTATGTTACGGTCCTATTCGCTCCCCTTAGAAAATTTTTTATTTTTTTTTTCAGGGAATATAAAAAATAAGAGAGCCTAAAGGGAATGAGATCAGAAGCAAACTGAATTGGCTAAACAAATTGAAATGACCGAAGCAAAACGTACCCAAACCAAACCAACACTAATATTAATATTTACTTTATTAATATTAAAATTACTTAAAATGATCTCTAATATTTCGAATTTTATACTTCCCATCATGCATCATAAGTTGCCCCTATTCTTGTAAACTTTTAATTCCAGCATTGTCTTAAGAGCCATAATATAAAAAATCTATAAATAACTACACGAGAGTTGGAAAGCTAATTACAAAAAAATTTAAATGGTTCTAAATTTTATTGACGAACACAAAATCGACAATTTTTCATCTTAAATGATGGAACTTTTTTGAGTTCTAAATTTAATTTAAATTTATAAATTACTTATATTACTTTACATGGGCTGTATTACGATATTTTTAACCTATATTTAAAATTTTTAAAACTAAAATTTTTGATAAGAAATTTATTAGTTTTTTTTTTTTTTTTTTTTTTTTTTGTTTTAACGCTGAAACTGAAATTAATCCAACCCTTATCCTCTTAAGTTTTATTTATTTATCTTATTTTATAAATTTATTTATTTATATTGTTTATTCATAGGCATGTGTTTACGATTGTGGTTGTCCAAATAGCTTAAATCTCGAGCCATTAAAAAAATAAAATAAAATAAAAATAAAAACGAAAAATTCTTTTTTTACCGAATATTTGAATATTTGAATATTTTACAATTTTTTTTTGCAATTCTCAATTAAATTATACTTGAAATTCATTATTAAATTAATATTCAATATTAATTCATAAGCTTTTTCTTAACCATCTCTGTGTGAATATAATATAATAATAGAAACGGTTAAATTTGGATAAAAGCCTCTCCGCTTTCTTTCTCGCTTTGATATTTTCAAATCTACAAACACCCACATGATTCTTAATGAATTCTTAATTGATTACAAAATTTTATAAAGAAATTATTAAATGAAAACTAGAATTTTTCAATTATTTTTTTTTTTTATAAATTATTCACAGATCGATATTTGTTTTGTTATTTTGCCAAATTCTACAAAGAGTACAACATGTAATAATGTTATTTAAGCTATTCGCTTATTTTCATTGAGAAAGAAATATATATAAAAAAATACTACTTCTCTTAGAAGAAGCTCCTAACTAAACAGAGCGATAAAATATCATTTAATGAAGTAGCATTATAATAAAAATGATATTCAATATATGCAGAAATTGGCATCAAATTTCATATTTCTATAGTTTGTTATTTGTTCCAAACTACAATCATATAAAACGTAAAGGCTATTTTCTAAATTATCAAAATTACTGGTACAATGGGTTGCTGAAATTAGTTCGTGTTTGCTTGCTGGAAGATAGCTAGCTAACCCAACTGACCAACTCACTAATGGATTTTTCGATTAATTGCTCCAGAGCTCCTGTAGAGGGGGCCTTGCCCCCAGGCATGCAATTGTTAAATCTCCTTAGGAAATACAATTTAGTCATAGGAGCTCTGTAGCAATAAATCGAAAAATCCATTAGTGAGTTGGTCAGTTGGATTACTTATCTTCCAGTAAGCAAAACCAAATGAATTTATCCTCTCCATAGGAAAACCTAATTTGAAATACACTTATTTGCAAATGATTTCCATTTCAATTTTAGCATCTTTTAAATTTAATCATTCTTATTTGAGAGAAAAAAGGAATATTTATTTAAATAAAAAAAAATTCAATTCTTAAATAGATATATGGAATCATAACGAGTGTGGTTAATGAAATAAAGAACAAACATAAAAGGCAGATGTTTTTTTTTAACGTACAGTATTTGCAGCATTCGACCATCACCGAGCGAACGATTTCTCATTACGATTTTAAAGAGAGGGAGAGGAGGTAACCATTTATTTAAATGATCCTTTTCCTAATAATACGAGTATATCTATCTTTTTTCTGAATGCCTTCTTGAATTCTTCGATCGATTGCGAAATTTTCTTTAGAGATTCTGCGATTTTTGTATTCGTTATTTTTGCATTTATTTATAAAATTTGTATTACATATTTATTAATATAAAACATTTAAACCTATATACATTTATTTTCATTTATATTTCTATTTAAAAAGAATAATTTCTTTAATTTTAATTTAATTTTTTAACAATACAACATAGCCTAAGAAACGTTCTGCTTCAAATTTTTCCATTAATAAATAGAATCTTTAAGTTTTACTTTCTAGAAAATAACTATTCAGGAAAGCAATCGGTCCTAAACAAATTTTTCAAGAGGAAGTTTATTAAACTGATCGTATAAATGAAAGAGCGATTATTAGTTGCTATGGCTTTACAGATTTCAATGAGATGTTTCTTGGGGTCACCGCCCAAGTCCTCGCCCGATTTAAAATTTATAGCCAAAATTAGAAAGAAGCGCCTCAAAATCTAAAAAAAAGTTAAATATATAAAATAATATTTTGATACAATGAATACATTTTAGGGATTCTGATAATTGAAATCTGTTTAGATGCCAATCACTTCACTTTATTGACAAATATTATAAATAAAGAGAAGTGGATGGACCCTGGGAATACAGCTGGTTTCTTTTCTCTGATCAGAACCGCGCCTATAAATTTTAAATTTTTTTCTTTTATAAAATTTAATAATAATAATAATAATAATAATAATAATAATAATAATAATAAACGGGTCTTTAGGAAAAAGCTAGTTACTAATAAGTTATCACTCTATTGAAATTTTTTTGTCTAAAATAAACCTACGACGTTCCCATTTTAAAAAAGAAACATTGATTAAAATTTGATAGATGGGTCCAATATTGGGAATTTATAAAAAAAATATTTCATACTTATAAACAATCGGTGGGCACGAAAAAATACGGAGTCCCTTTAAATTAAATTTTTACATATAAAAAAATACAACAATATAAATATTTAATGAGAGAAAAAACTACATGGGACGAAAAATTTTCATATATTCTTATGTTTCTAACTCAAGGCACGAGGCAAGTGCCCCGATTGCCCCTGCTTATAAAAATAATAATGATCGGCCATTTATATTTTTTTTATTTAGTACTTTATAAAATTAACTCGTCAAAAAGTCCTTGCTTACTTTTTAAATTTTTTTCTATGGATTTTAATAATTATTACTTATATATTTATTATAATTTTTATTTTTCAAGTAAATTTGGTTTTTGATATTTAATTCATAAAATTTTTTTATTTAACACAAAATAGTTTAATAATCCTTTATTGAATGTCATCATCAATTAAAATGATTACAATCAAGTTAGCAAATTACAATGATATTAGTTTCCATTTACAGCCTCGCCAGAATGATGGACAACGAATATTTTGATACAGAATATAAGTACACTATATACAAACTGTATTAGTACAATACATAACCAGACAATAAATACTAACAATAATATTAGAATAATTCTTTTAGAATATAATAAGATATAAAATTAATATCTGTCATATATAGATATTAATTTATTAAAGACATGTTGGCTTCTAACTAATGGATTGTCCATGTTTATTTTATTTACATAAAACCTATTTGTATATCTACCTTGCCTGTAACATTTGAGGTTTATTTTTTCAAGCAACTTTGGACAATCTATTAAATTATTTAGTATTCTAATAATATTTTGGGAAGGAAAATTTTATTTCGTGGTAGAGCGTTGAAAATCTTATTGTTTTTTTAGGCTGATACAAAAAATTTGGTTACCTCTCTCACTCTCTCTCTCATCTTTACTCCGAAATTAAATTAATTATTTTTCAATTTCAAAGAAACTCCAAGGTGGTATTTATTTAATCACAAGCCGAGATAGTTTATAAAAAAAAACCCCTGATTGCTCAACGTGTTGAGATTAATCCGCCCTTTGTTGAAGGTGCCGAGGTACCACACCAAACAGGAAAAGGGCCATCACTCGTGAGAATGCAAAATATCCGTCTGGGAATAATTATTTTCCTGCGTGTCGTTAAAGATAGCAGCAATAGAATATATATTTTCCGCATTTGTTGTTGTTGTTGTTGTTGTGGTGCAAGATGGCGATATGAATCAGCACTGAATGGATGGTTGGGGGAGACGTCGACGACGACGACGACGACGACGACGACCGAAACTCGAACCCCAAACTCCGGGGAGCAAACCCCCCCCCCCCCCCCGAATATGAATCCGCGACATATGCCTGCCGCCTCTTACTTTCATTGATTCCAATTTGTTTTCCTCTTTAATTTCTCAATTTTATATTCTAATTTAATTGCTTCATTAATTATTGTCACTGGATTAACTTTGTTTTTTTTTTCTCCTCCCCCTTTTCTCTCATTAAAACAAGAGGCTTTGTAACCATAGCATGACTTTATCAAACAAACTAATATTTTTAATTTTTAACTTTTAAATCTTACTCTAAATTTAATTCAGAGAAAAAAGAATTCTGAATTTTGTTATCCTTAATCCTCAGTCTCCCAACCATTCAATAAAAATAATTGTTCACTAAAACCCGCTTATATTTTAGTTTTAGAATTAATTTGATATTTTTTTAATTTTCGAAGCATGTGACTTTTTCTGAATTTCTTTCTACTTAATTTCTCTATTTATTTTGGGCCTCTGGTGGGCGGCTCGGCTCTTATCTCCTGCCCCTAATGGAGTCTGTTGACTTATCGAAGTCTGGATTCCAAAGTGGAAAAGCTCAGGTAATTAAAGAAAAAATTACTCTCGAAAAAAGATGATCGTGTCTTCTCTTTTGGCTCGTTCCAAGGTTAATTTCTTCGTCTCCCAGAGAGCTTTTAGTCTTAATGTCCATTCGGAGTTATCAGAGGAGAAGAATGAAGAGAGCCAATGAACGCACTTGAGCCCCAAGTCCTAATCATGTAACAATCTCATAATTCCAGCATTATTACATTTTAATGCGAAAATGTCATGAAAGCAGAAAAAAAGACAAGAGGATATTTAACCAAGGGTTATAAAAGACGATCCGTGTCAAAAGAATTTGGTCACGCTTTATTTCAAGTAAAATATGTGCCGGCTTCATGCTTCTTAAATTCCATAAAATATTAATTATTGAAAATAAATAAATATAATGGGAAAATAATTCCATCTCTTTTTTTCTATATTTTTAATGCAAAATTAGTATGAATATAAATAAATCATTAATATAATCTAATATGTATACATGTACAGTGGTTTTCCAAAGAAAACCCCACCCACCCACAATCCAGCAAGTAAATAAATGGACAAGTGAGGCATTTGTGTATTATATGTATTAAGCACAATGTGGAATATTATTTGGGAATAAGAGGCTTCTAATATTGAATATATGTTTGACAATTAATTACCCGATTTATGTTCATCTTTAATTATTTTTTATTTTTCTCCTATTCTTTAAAGTCAAAGACTAAATTTAACTTCCTGTCTAGGGGGCATCTATTATATTCTCTGCTGGGAAAAGGCAAAGAAAGAAGAAATGCAAACTGTACAAAAGCATCACGTGTGCACTTTATCGACGTTAGCATATGCAATTACTAGGGATGGGACTTTTTTAGAACTCCCTCTATATAAGTAATCTATAATAATTTTCTACATTTTGAGAAAATCTACTATTTTTAAAACTATCACAGTCAATTTATTGACCTATAAAATGATGACACATGAAAGTGAAAATAAACAACTTAATGGGTAAATTGTTAGCCAAATTATATTAAGAGAGATAAGTAACCTCAGTGTAGGCATGTCTCGTTTAATGTATCTAAATTGGTGTGTCACTTTTTCGAGTGACTGATGAGTTTGATTTGACCATGACAGTCCCGTTCGCATTTGGGATGGACAAAGGAAGATTGAAACGAATTTTGACATGTCTTTAGTCTCATATTTCTTTCAAAAAGCTACATATTCATGTTATGACAATAGAACATATTTAATTGTATTATCTCGTCAATAGAATTATTAAGAGTGAAACGAATTTCTTAAGTAAGATCGGAATTTATTTATTTATTAAAAAAAATAAAATTTCTCTGCCTGTGATAATAAACACAAATGTGGATATTAATACATAATAATTTTATAAAAAATTAACTTCGTAACAAATTTCAAAACCTAAAAATCTTTCTTAAAGTTTGATTCTTCCCAAGACCACAAAAAATGTCAAATTAGGGGCCTAACAAAGTGAAGCAACTAAAGCCAGGATGTTCAAAAAAGCCTGAGAATGTATTTTCAAGGAACTATTTAAATTTGTTTGTATATGATTGAAAAAAAAAAATATATCAAATTTCATAGAATTCTATAGATAGAAAAGATGGAATTGAAAAAATATAGAGGGGCGCTGCTTACTCTTTGCACTTTGCAAGTGGACAGAGGAAAATTAATATTAATCAACTAATTAAAAAAAGGTCAAATAAAATTTTTGGCTTAATTGGAAAAAACAAGAAAATTAAGATTAAGAATGAAGTTGTCAAAAAACAACTAAATAATTAAAAAAAAAAAAAAAAAAAGTGAACGTAAATATATAATTCACTGCATGAAAAAAGACCTTGATGAGGAAGTCTAAAATACATGCTTGAATCACATGTAAACATTCCAAAACAAAATATAATTTATTAAAAAAATGTTATTGTTATCCTGATGAAGGGCACGATTTGAATCCGAAACGCTTCTCCTCATGTCTCTGAATGTCCATTTAGAAAACCTATAATATCCTCGCTGCTGACAATAAAAATTTTTCAGTTTTTTTTTATATCTTACATTGTTTTAATGTTTATAATACAAAATGGAAAGGAAAAAGCAGAATTTTAACTATTGTTTTTAAATATTATCCGTGTCAAAAGGTCTTTTCCACGCCTTTAGGAATTTAATACATATAAAGTTGGGTTAAAATAAAATTATACGCTTCAAGCTTTTAAAAATTCATATTACTCTGAATCCCGCCAAAGGAGAAACCTAGTACCTATTCCTTTTAATGATCTTTAATATTATTTTAATAGGTGTATATCATAATAAATAATAATATGCAAATGAAGGAGACAAAAATTTCACCATTTTTTTTTCTTTTTGTATATTATCCGTCACAAATGAACTTTATTTATCTATCATCTATATTCTGAGTGAAATGAAATGAAATTACACGCTTCATGCTTTTTAAAAATATTTTTATAAATTTTATTTTATTTAATCCAAAAACAATTAAGTTTTTTATTTTGATTTCAATTTGAGCTTAAAAATTAGAGGGACAAATTAATATAATATTGTACTGGATGAACGTCGCTATATTTGCAGCAGGAAAGCAGAAAAAAAAAACCAAAAGGGTTTATTTAGGGCTTAATATTTCAAGGCTCTTCTTTTTCAGAGATAATCTCAAATGCATTCAGTAAATATTAATTATAACAATCACAGCCAAGGATTTTTGCATTTCCAAGCCCAACTCACATTATAACTTCGAGAGAGCATTATTGCTAATGATCAATTTATAATATATCTAATAATTATTAAAAATTTTGGCTTCACTCTCATAGCAGCCATACTCTGTATATGGCATTTGCCTGCCTGACGAAAGTTCCGGGGAAGCCTATTTTTACGGGGATTTAATTTAAAAAATTCTAGTTATATATTTATATATTATTATATAAACCATTACATTATATATATATTATATAATAATATATATTTAATAAAAGAACAAATCTATTTAGAAAAAATTTAATTGTATATGGTAATATTATTATTGAAATCTTTTATTAATTTTTTTTCTCTTTGTTGCAGGTATTCTTCATTCTTTTTCAAAAATATTTTCTACTCTAACTGTAAGTAATGTTGAAAATTTTTTATCATTGGATTATGGTGAGAGTTTTTTTCTATCCATTTTAGATAGGGGCCTTATTTTGTTTTGAGTCAAAAGTGGGTGAAAAAAACTGCTTAAATAAAAAGAAGGATTTTAAAGACTTGGGAAGGAGAAGGTCACATCCTTACACTCGCTGAAATTAGTTCGTGTTTGGTTGTTAGAAGGTAGACCACCAAAATGACCAACTCGCTAATGGGGTTCATTACTCCAAAGCTGCACTACAGCACATGCGTGGTCCGCTCTGGAGCAGCTTTGGAGCAATGAACCCCATTAGCGAGTTGGTCATTTTGGTGGTCTACCTTCCAACAGCCAAACACTGGATTCAATTGAACATTTTTTACATTTATTCATATTTAAAAACTTTACGCATTGCTCTTATCCATTTAAACATAAGCAATGAATTTATCGTCTTATAATTAAAATTGATACAAACAAAGCAAATTTGTTCTTTTTTACACTTTTTAGGTTTTTGCTAAATCAATCCCTCCCCCCTTTTTTTAACTTGAAAAATACACTTCAAATTGTCTCTCTGATGCCGCTTTGACTTCAGTCACATAATGGATCCATTTTGTCTGACAAGTAATGATCTGTGCTTCAATTAATTTGCTCAAATACAAACTTAATGGGCATGCCAGCTAAAGGGAACAACAAAATTACTTTAAACAATATTGCTTCAATTACAGAGCGTTAAAAATTAAATAATAAAATGACGTTCAACATATCTATTTAAATAAAATATTTTTTGGATATTTACTTTTAAGAGTCTCTCTTCTATTAAAGAAAATCTATTCTATATTATTGATATAATCTGAAAATGTTTGCCATGACTGGTTTCCAATTGGCTTTTGAGTGCCGCGTCATGGTGACGTTGCAGTTGAGGGTTCGAGCAGAGTTTGACATTATTTCTAAAAATGAGGTTAGGTTAACTAATAAAAAAAGGAAAAATATCAGAGATGTACTGATTTAGTTATAAATAGGACTTGTTGCCGAGAGCCTAAGGAGCAACGGGATTGAGACATCAAATAATTTTTGACTTTCCTACGATAACCCACTAATTGAAATTTCAAAGGACTAAAATCTAGAAATTTCTAATAAAAATTAAAATATTTTTTTTAAGTAATAAATTAATCACACAAAATAGGACATTCTTTTCAAACTCCCTATACATTATATTACTTATATACAATTTTTTTTATTTTGATAATAATACACCTGTTAGATGAATTTGTAATATTAAAAAATGAGTTATATTTCATTAATTTTTGCTATATACTATAAATGTGGAATTATACAGAGCCAAGGAAAAAGTCATAAACCTTCCCTCTTTCTTAGAAACAAAGAGACAGGGAAGATTGAGAAGTTATGGAGGGAGCATCTTTTAGCCTTGACAGTTTTAGAGTGTGGATAAGATTTTTGGACTTCGCAGAACGGCTAGACTATAATTAAAGCATCTGGTTGAGTCTTTAAAGCAACTCAGCCCGTTTATAAAAATAAACTTTCATTTATTATTTATTCGAAATAAATATAAATTAAAACTGTTAAATACAACAATTACTAACTTGAAGAATTAAACAAATTTTAAATAAAAATGTTTATTTATACAATATATGTGGTATATTCATAAAACTTTTTCAATTTCATATCTAAAATCAAATTATTAAGCCGTAAAAAATTTAGTTGATTATAAATTTAATAAATTATTTTCTCACACATTGACTTTGTATAAAAAATTCAATAAATTAATCTAAGAGAAACTTTTGTGATTTAATAAAAATTTCCTCGAGGCTACAAAAACATTTTTTTTTTTATTTTAATTGGCTTTTAGACCAATGTCAATGCAAAGAGGAAAGGATGCAAATTTAAACCAAATGGAAGATAAAAAAAAAAGTAAACATAAAACAAAATGCTAATCATTAAATCCTTGGACAAATGAATGAATAACGTCTATATAAATAAATAATTTCCACTTTTTAAGATACACTTATTCTGAAGTATATATATATATAAAGAAGTTTAAGTAAATTTGTAGGCCTAGTTGAAAGTACAAAACATGAGACTTTAAACATCATCAAAAGTCAAAGAAGGCCAATAGGGAATATTGTCAATGAAATACCTGCTCCTTCAATGAAAAATCTGGTGTCTAGTGTATGCGTGAAAGGTGCCTAGCTTAAATATAAAATTTCAGGCTTGTACCTTTTTTTGTTTTTGAGAAATCTGGTTCACACACAGGCAGAGAGAGAAAGAGCATTTTGTGAGACCTCAAAACGTTTATTTCCGTTGAAATCTTGACATCGTTTTTTTGGAGATCGCAATACTTTCTCCCTATATATTTCATATAGAGTAAGAGAAAGTAAAAACAACAGAATCTCTTGAAAATTCAGAAAAAAATAAATAGGAAATTTCCTTTTTTGGTATAAAAAATTGTCGGTTTAAATTTGATTCATTTATTACTCAAGAAAACTCATTTAATTAAACCATTGGATAAAATCATTATATTAACCTTCATCTCTTATTAAGCTTTCTTTTAATGAATCTAATTATGGGGTATATACTCTTTAACACCAAAAACACTTAGCAAATTGGAGCTGTTTCTGTTTTTCTAAAAAAATAACATCATGAATGTTTAATGGCAAATGTAGAACCACAAGGTTGTTCAATTAAAATAAAAAATACTTTTTCTTTGCTTTATAATAACAATTGTCTGCTACTTAAGAATGATTTAATTTACATTTTCTATGTTTATATATATATATATATATATTTATACGTTTATAGGAATAAGTCATTTATAGTGCGTAATCGAACAGAGTCACATCGTGGACAAATCTAATTGACAAAGTATAAGGTCGATTTTTTTAACTAATTAAAAAATCCAATTTTTTTTCAATTAAAGTAAACTGCTGATTAACCGACCTTTATGGGACCGGACTTTAGGCCGGAAAAACGAATGGCTGGTTAATTTTTTTAAAATTTTCTTCCAATTTTTTTACATTCATTATATTTGCTAATTAAACTACTTCTTTTGTTATTAAACACATTTCTTAATCATACATTTGTACACTTGAAAGCTTGATCACCATTTACTAAAGTTAAGATTCTTGTTATCAATAAAATCAATTCCATTTTGGACGAAACCCTTCTAATAATATTTTAGAATATAAATGTCTTTTTGGTTTAATCCATAAACCATTAGATAAATGAAAAACCATTTCATTAAAAATTAATGAATGTGTACTTTAAAAAGAGATTAAATCTGGACAAAAAATTTGAAGTGAGATGGCATAAAAATCGCCTCTTTAAAATGAATCAAACAATTAAAGTTCAAAATCGTTCAAAAGTCATATTAATTAAGTTCACTTCTTAAATTTCAGTGGAACTTAAAAAATATATATCGAATTCGGGGATAAAGTTAAAGTTGGATCCACCAGTGGCCATCCTTCATTTTGCCATTCTTCTGATCTCAAAACTCTAATGACATTTTTAGACGACTTTCTTGAGTCATTATAATAGTACATCTTTTTTTCATTAGTCCCATCCCATTTTTTTCTTGTAGAAATTGATTTAGGAGTGTCTTTGACTCGAGTCCGCCCTAGTGAGATTGCAGGGAGATCTCAGGATAGATCCGCCCTGTTCCCATCAAACAACGGATATCATCATTTTGGATTTCTTTCGATAACCGAAAAATCCTTCAAAGTTTAATCTTATTGAATGTTGAGAAAAGTTATCTATTTCAATGATGAATTAATCTGGATGTGGTAGCTACTTGAAAATACTTATCTATTTAAAAAGATGCTTACTTGATGACAGGGCTTGATAACATTACGCAGATGTGGCCGAAATACCCATGAATCACTGAAGAATAAAAACGATTTGTCGGCGAAAATACAATTTATCTTGATTAATTTAGATTAAAATAACTAATTTTTTACTTACTCATGTTATTTTTATTTTATTTTATTTTTTTCAATATTTAAAATCCATATTGGTTATTCGCTGGCACACACAAATGGGATGGGGGACTCAGAGAATGCCAGAAAACATTTGTATTAATAAAATAAAATTAAAAACAAATAATTAATAATACGCGCCAAACAATTTTTTGTTTAAAAGTTTAAAAGTTTATAGAGTTGATTTTCTCCACATATTTCCAACATCAAGCACCTTCAAAAGAACAAAATATGGCATTTGTGACTAGGGAAGTTAAGACTGGGCAAGGGTTTCAAATGTTGGACATTTATATTTTATAATAGATCTAATTTTGAAATCTAGAACAAAATTTACCACGTTAGGTGACAGAGGGCGGCAAATTTCTTGTCTTATAGGTTGAAAATTTCGGAAAGGGTGATTTTTCAAAATTTTATCTTATTTTGGCAGTGGCGCAGGAACGGGGGGTATAGGGGTGTAATGTACCCTCAAAATTTACCAGGGGGTATATAATATCTATTGTATCTCCCCCTCATAAAATATAAAAAAATTAGTTTTTTTTTTTTTATTGCTTAAATTTTTTTTCATTATATAGTATGAGACTGCATGGTGGGTTAGGAAGTGATGGTGGTGGTGTTGGTGTTTTCGGAATCTCAGTCTTGTGGTCCCCAAATATGGTCAGGGGATGTCTCCGAGATTTGGGTTTGCCTCTGAAATCTAGGGCGGAATTGGTTGGGTGTTGTTCTGTTAGTGTTGTGTTTGGGTTGACTGCTCAGAAGCAAATCCAAATCTCTAAGACATCCACCGACTAAATTTGGGGACCAGCAAGATTGCGACCCCGAAAATCAAACCACCTCCACCACTAACAACACTTCCTAACCCACCACTCTTGAAAATGGCTCCCAAAAGAGAGCCGAAACTCCGAGTTAATCTCAACAATCAACGCGGACCAACCCGTGAAAACATTATTCCACATATATATTTGCATTTCATTTATAAGATTTATTCAGTCCCTCTTCTTACCAATCTTGTACTCCCCTCCCAAAAAAAAAAAAAATATAAATCCTTCCTTCGCCCCTGGAATTTAGTGGGTCCCAGCATCCCTGGCTCCTCCCTGAATGGCTAATGGCCACACTCCTCAGTCATCAAAATGCTAGCAAATTATTTAATCAATGTTGCAAAATTATTTAATATTCGTTTATAATTATATACAAATAAATAAACTCACCAATTCGAATAAAATGTACATTGTTTTCTTCGTCATTTTTCTGCAAAATAAAATAAATGGCACAAATTTTTAATTATAAGAATGTAGTTTGTAAATTAATAAGTTCATTTTCTTTCTTCTTTTTTCTTCTTGATCACTAGCGCCTCTGGTGAACTTTATTTAAAACGTAGGCTAACCGTCTTGAAGTGAGCTGAGCAGGAGCTGTCTTTCAAAGAATACTAATCTCATATTTTCCATCACAAAAATTTATCATTTTACTAAATAAATAATATTTTTTATAATATAAAAATAATTTAAAACGATTTAAAAATATTTATTTTATAAAAATTTTATTTATTTTAATTTTTATCAATAATTTTTTATTAATTGAATTTTAACTAAAATTTAATAAAACGGGACAACGGTATAAGTGTTTAAAATATCACTAGGATAATCCTTACATAGGGTATCTAATTCTGCAGCTAGGACATCACCCTGTAATCTAATCTTTGTGTATTTGTGTTCATATTTTGTGAGAGTAGTAATAAGAAGGGGTACCCAAACCCCCCCTCAACCATCGTTTCATAGGTACACAACATTATTAAAACTAAAAAACACAATTGTTAATAAAAAAAATATGAAAATAGAAAGAATTTAATAAAGAAGAAAAAAATATATAGGTATTATATTTTATGCAGGACTGCACTGCGAAGAGGCAAGCCATTAACAAAAATATTTTTTTTAAATTAATAGCATTAAAATTAAAATTTATTTTTAACTTAAAAAATTTTAGAATAAAAGATATGGCATTTTCCTTTAAACTGAACGCGCTCAACATTTTATACTCTTTGAATCATTCTTTCCTTTCTCTGTCTTGACTGACAGACTGTTTTAATGTAAAAATTTGTATGGTTATTGTGATCAATTTAATATTTTCAAATTCAAGGATTATAAATTCCTTTTTATTATAAATGGTGAGTTTATTTATTTTTTTATGATTAATCCACATCCATAAAATAAATACCACCGATGATCCAAAATTCCATTTTTTTTTTTCAATAAGCCATTCATTATAAATATTATTATTATTTTTTATATTAATCTTATATATATAAGATTAATATATTTATTGACAATAAATATATAAACTTTTTTCATTTAATTTATATTAAGATTATTTAATCTTTAATAATATTACGAAAGATTTCTAAATACGTACAAGGTTTTATCTAGGAAAGGGAATATCGTTAAATTCTTTAGAATATTTTTATTCTTAAGAAGGGATGAAAACTTTTCATAAGGGAAATACAGACATGTTCTCATTAAGGAAATATTCTTATTATAGATTTAAATTTATCAATAATTTATTTTCTTTCACATTGGAACAATGCAAATTATATATATATTGGAATGGTATAACCATAGGGCTAATCCTTCAGCAAATCCCTTACAAAAAAAAAAAAAAAAAAAAAAAAACAGTGAAGGTTTCCAAAAGAATAAACCCTCTTGGTCTTTATTTAATAACAACATTGACGTTTCGGTCGTCTTTCCAACTTTATTCAAGATATTGTTCTCTTAAAGAAATATATCCCTATTAATATATAACCATTTAAGTTTTGTGTTGTATATATATATTCACATAAGCTTGCTATCTATTATGCTGTTTCTAAAATGGTTTCATATCTAATTCCTAGTTACGACTCTGCTTTTATTTTTCTTTGTCCTGGGAAGTTAAAGAAAGGGGGCTTGGTAGTTTACATATTTTTTTTCACTACAAATTTCATCTAACCTTAGAAATTTTTTATAATCGTTAGGAAATTAAAATTTTTTTGTCTCGGATGGGGTCCCGTCTTGAAATCTTACAAACGTTAATGACGTTTTAACAGAAATTCTATTATTAACCTACCTTTGGCATTTTGTTATAAAAATAAAATAAAATGTTCGAATTGTAATTGTGATTTGATCTGCTTTGATCCTGGCAACCAATATTTTTAGATCCAGTTTGTTAGGAGTTATATCCGACCTTGCATTTATTATTTAATTTCTTGCAAATTTTGCTTATTTATAATATGACTTACTGATTTCTATTTAATACAATTATATCATCTGTTAATCTGGGAAATAGACAAACACCTCCTTCAGATTGATCTTCCTAGTTAATTATACGACCTACAGAAAAACACAAAACGACAAATTAATGATATTTAAAAGACTAAGAAATTTGCTCAATTTGTATTTTTGTGTAGGTCGTATAATTAACAAAGAAGATCAATCCGAAAGGTAGGCATTTGTCTATCTTAAAGCTTAACGTATGATATTCCCAGAAGGGGGTGGCAGTAGCTTAACTAAGCATTGGGGCATTTGCCCCAGGCATCTAAAAACAAATCTATTTATATGTCTAGAAAGTGGGCACAAATATATGTTCTTGTTACGGTTACTACGGTATAGATATTTTCGATAAGAGGAAATTTTTAATTTATTATACTTACAAACTTACAAGCATCTGTTAACTACTGATAATTATTTTTATGTAACATTTAGTATCTCATTATCATTCATAATCACTTGTTTTTATGATCATTTTTCATACAACTCCAAAACATTATTGTTATAATTAATATAAAAGTAATAGGATTGTTTTAGACGATTTTGAATCATAATAAATAATCAGTATAAATCACAGTTGTATGTGAATAATTGCCACGTATACCAATACCAGAGTAGGTTTTATTGATTTCCAACACGATTATGGATATAAATCAAACGGCGGACACTTACATCCCCCTGCGGGCCGCCAGTGAATAAATGGAGTAAGTGTCAGGCAGGACTTAAGGCTCCATCCCAAATGCCGGCCCCCAATCGCTAGAAAAAGATCAAATATTTTTTTATTGCCATTTTATGGATTTTCCATTCAATTAAACACAACTGAATTCACTTTAAATCTTTACAAAAAGAACAATAAAATCTATGACATCTTACTTATATTTGTTTTTATTTATCAATTATTTTAGAGAAATTTTAACCATTTTTTTTACTAAAAGTTAATTTAAATTTATTGCATCATATTTAGGTCCATATTTTAGATGTTAAAGAATTATTCGATATTTAAACTGAAAGAAAATTTTTTTAAGATTTCCCAAAACTTCAAGAAGAACGGAACAAATAATGAACTGTAACTTTTGAAGGATATTATAGTTTTATAATCCATCAGCGTAGCCAGAAATTGATAAGGGGAGGGGGGACTTTCAAAATCTCTCCTCATCTTTTACTTTTTAAATTTATTAAATAAAATTGTTTTATTTATTACTAATATTCTCTTTTGGATGTGTATCAATTAAATTTTATTCTTCTAATATTTTGGCTTTATATCTAGTCTCAGTTCAGGTTCCATGGAAGGTAAAGATAATCTCTTCTTTTTAATTTTAATTATATTATTATTATTTATTTCCATAAACAAAATTTTTAAAAATCCCCTATCTCAATAAAAAATTTTATTAATTAATTTTATTAAAATATTAGAGGGTTGTCTGTTGAGAATTTTTTAAAAATGTTTTTTATTAATTTTTTCATAGGAAACTTTTTAATTATCCGTTTTTATTTTTGTATCTCTATAAATCACGGTGACTTTTTTATTATTAAACCTGTCAATCAAAAAAGAACAAAAAATTTAATTTAGGTACACATTTTTATTTATTTATTTATTTATTATTAATATATATTTATAATAAAATTCAACTTTTACTTTTTTATTATATAAGTTAGATAACATTTTAAAAATTGATTTATATTACAATCTGATGAAATTTAAACTTTTAAACAAATAAAATTTATTATTAATCAATTCCCTCAAATTTCCTTAAGTTCATATTTATACATTTTTTTAATATAAATGCCAACTTTATTTAGATTCTCTCTACTTCATTCGCTTTGTCCAATTTACAACCTTAAATCTAAAAAAATAATCTTGACTAAGATACAATAAGTTGATGAGAAAGACATGATATGTAGACAAGCTGGTAGATGTATTCGAAAGTTAGATAACATTTTAAAAATTGATTTATATTACAATCTGATGAAATTTAAAAACTTCGTGTTTTGCTATAGTTGGTTTAACACATGAAGAGACCTGTGATAACCCCCAGTCTATCAGCACTAACAGGATACAAATACCTTCACTAAGATGGTGGTAAATGTGACCTCCAATTACTTCTTGATTTCACCCCTAACCTTATATATATATATATATATATTATTCAAATTTTATGTTACTTAAACCATTACATGATTCCACTGCTATATGTACAACATAATTCACTTATTTATTTATTCATGTTATTGATAAAATTCTTTCCAATTAAGAAATTTTATCATAATATATTTTTGATGCATAAAAGGCAAATTCGATACTGTATATAAAATTTTTATTTATATTCTCCCATAATTTGTTTTTATTCATTAAATGATAGTCTATTATGTTGTATTTCCCTTATTGTCTTTGAATATGTTTAAAGGCAAAGGTAAACGATTCACCATACTAAGTCAGAGGTGGCAGACTTTTTTATTAAAGGGTCTCGTAAATGGGGATACCAAGTCAGGCGGCCCGCACAAGTCATAACATTTGTTGTTTTCCTGGAACATTAGATTTTGAATACATTATACATAAGTTCTTTAAAATAAATAAATGAAATTGTTCTTAGTTAAGGGGCAACCCGTTGTGTTAAAGAAAATTTTCTAAAAAAAAGAGCTAAATCGCAAATTAGCGCGACTAAACAGAAATTGTAGACATTAATTTCGTTTATTTATATTTATTAAAGAAGAAGTTTGATATAAAATGTCATGGAGCCTATGAAATATAGTAACATAATTAATTTTTTTTAAATTTAGGTTAGTCGGCAGTGAGGGTAGGCGGAGTGTCTCCTCTTTTGACTCAAGCAAGCTTCGCCTAAATTGTTCTTTAACTTACTGGACTCTATTTCATGAAGACCCAAAAGAAAAGAAAAAAGTTATTAAAAATTTTATTTCATTTTTTGATTTCATTTTTTTTATAACTCTCTACTAAATTAATTTTTGTATCGATCCCTAAGAATACTCTAGAAATGATTCCCCTTATTTAATATTAAAATAATTAATAATAAAATCAAGGAGGGGGAAAAAAAGAGGTCGATATTATTATTTTTTTTTCAATAAGCCATTCATTATAAATATTATAATTATTTTTTATATTAATCTTATATATATAAGATTAATATATTTATTGACAATAAATATAAAAATATATATATATATATATTGTCAATAAACTTTTTTAATTTAATTTATATTAAGATTATTTAATCTTTAATAATATTACGAAAGATTTCTAAATACGTACAAGGTCTTATCTAGACATTTATTTCTTTATTTTTTTCATCATCCTTCTTTACTTATTTTTGTTATTCCATTTGATATGAAACAATATTTCAAAAAAAGAAAAATAATAATAAAATATCTACAATTGGAGCAAATGCTCTTCCTCCTTTTTGAGCCAAGCTTGATCCAAAAGGAGAGTATAACACTACTCCATTCCCTCACATTACTAATTAACCTATATTTTAAAAAATTGTAATTATCTTACTATACTTTATATCGAACTTTTTTTTCATATTATAAAATTATTTAAGAAAGAAGAATTGCATTGGAGGGGCAAGATTTCTGCGCCACATTCTTTCACTCATGTTGACGCATGTGCGTCCGAGACTCTTTTAAAAGTTGTCTTACTTGTTTCTATTATAAATAAATCCTTTATTAATTTTTGTTTTTATACATTTATATTTATAATTAAAAATTGTTTCTATTATTCAAAGAAGCTTGACGCGGGTCTTTATTATCGAACACGATATAAAATCAATACTATCCAAAGTAAGAAATTTAATAAATATCAAAATAAATGTGATATTGTGAGTATAATAATAAAAACAATACAGGTTGATCTTTTTATTTTCCTAAATGACGTCATTTCACGACTGTATCGATTCGCTTATCTATAATTGCTCTCTATTTGGGAAGAAAGGATTCATGATGGCGTCTTTGAAAAAAGCCATCGGTGTCCCCTGGCAATAATTTAGTCCAGAATGTCGTACGTGAGAGGGAGAGAGAAAAATCTATAAAAATTGAGCAAATAAAAAACCCATTCCTGTAGCATCTCGACAAATAATCTAACTAAATCCAATAAAGCATATATGCTTAAAATGCAAGACGATATGGGCAAAATTTCTAATCATGAAAGTTCAAAGATCTCTTTTTTTTTATTATTATTTGATATTTCCTTCCACGTTTCTTTAGCAATCTATAATAATAGGCTTGTATTTATTGGATATAAAAATTTATTTTTATTTTCACTTACGTAGCAGAGAATTTTGCTTCTTTTCTTTACATCTTATTCACCCAATTTTCTATTTGATTCTCTTTTAATGCTCATTCGTTATCCTACATATTCATTCCCTATATACTGTCTGTTAAAAAACCTAGTGTTAAGCCGATCATATCATAAATAAAACTGATTTCAGAAAAAATTATCTTTTTATTGTGGGCCACTTTTGAACCTGAGAGATGAAGAGAAAAAAGAGGAAGAGTTATGGGCGGGGCCTTCTCTCTCCATTATAGACAAACAAACGGGGAAGGTGGAGAAGGGAGTTTGTTATTGGCCTAAAGGGACATGAAGGGAGTATCTTATGGCGTTTTAGAGTGGAGTTGTAATTACTAAGATTCCGAAAAATGGCCTGATACAATCCAAAAATTTTGCCGCCCTTTCTGTAAGTTAGTCATTTTGATGAGAAATTAAAAAAAAAACCCTTCTATCAAAACACATTAAATGATTCTTAAGAGGAGAAATATTGGGTTGTTCGGAAAGTCATTTCGTTTTTTCCCGCCAGAGGACTTAATTACGTTTTTTCGAAACTAACTTC
>JAAAKE020143769.1:0-13249 GCA_010014785.2 Anisolabis maritima | reverse complement strand
TTTTTTTTTTTTTTTTTTTTTTTTTTTTTTTTTTTTCAGTTTGCTGGGTGATGGGGCCATCGATCTCACTTCTGACTACTCAAATAATTATCATTCATTTCAGTCGCTGCGTTTTCGATTTTTTCTATTTTATTTTTATAAAGAATTCGAAAGGATTTACAACATTAGAGATCTCTTTTTAAAATGTAGGAGAGAGGGATTATTTTTAAGGGAATTGCATTGAGTTACTTTTTTGCAAAATTAATATTCTGGGAAAAAGAAATAAATAAAATGCAGTAGCGTAGCTATGATTTTTATTTCAGCGGAGAGATAATTTTTGCTTGTATGGTCTTTAAGAGTTAGTGTTTTTGCAAATGATACATAATAGATTTTGGAATTGAACCTTTCACAGTTGTTATCTTTAATTACATTGTGGCCTTCTGATATATATCACAAAGAATGTTGCATTTAGAGATCACTTCAGATTGTAGATCGAGATGTAAAGTCTTTCTGATTTGGACTGGCCAAAACGTCATATTTAATACAAATATACCAGACTTAAGCCGAAAATGTTTAAGGTTTATATTAAAAATTCCATTCAAAATTATTTATTTTGGTTCTGGGGAGGCCTAGCCCCTGGATACTTCCCCCCTTAATACGTCACTGAAGGAATGAAATAAAAATGTCCATGGAAGGGGAGAGGAGCTGAAACCTAACCATCCTCTCTATAAATCTCTATAATAATGACCAATAATGTTAATAATAAATTAAATTCAATATTAAAAAAAAAGAGTGAATAAAATTACTCCTCTTGCCATAATCTGTATAAAAACAAAAAATATCAATAAGAATAAAATTTTGTCCTTAATGCAGATAATAATTCCAGCGTAGATAAAATATGCTTGTGTAAATGGAAGATTAATTAGATCCGAAAAAAGGACCACCAAAATCATTGTTGTTAAACCAGGTCAAGTATTGATGAAACTAGATAGATTAGTGGCTTCGGGAAATAAGTGTCGATAAGGCCGTCAATCCATGGTAGTCATCGATAATAGAACTTTTAATTTTGCCGACGTGCCCTGAATCCATCCATTTAAATGGTTTTTGAAAGGATATCTGTCTGTCTGTGTATGGTTTTTCGTCCAAAAATAATTATTTGATTCATTTGAAATGTTATATATATATATATATATATATAATGCCGAGAATTGTGATTTTTGGTAAATAAAGGAAGATTAGGACTTAAGGGACACTTATTTTTTGTTAGTAACTGATCGGCAAACCTTGTTAATTTATAATAATATGGCCCGAGAATAGGAAATTAACAAAAAGCTATATAAAATTTCAAATTATGTTCTCATAAAAAAGTTTGGGGTCAAACTCTTCTTTCGACAAATAAACAAAAAAATAAAGAAAAATAAAAATTTATAAAAACAAAAAAACATTTTCATAGCTCCCCACTTTAACAATCCTAGAGTTCGCGGCAAATAAAACAAAAAAATTTAAACATGTAATAAATAATAAATCTAACAAGTAAAAATTTTTTTTTTTAATTATCAAAATGTTTAAAGAAAATTATTTTAAAAAAATTAGTGACCTTGAAATTTTTTTTTATTTAATTGCCGGCAAATACATATTAATACAATTTAAGAAATATGAAATAAAATTTTCTCACTTTTAATAAAAGTTCAAATTTTTTATTTTTTTTCAAAAATATTAGGTATATTATATTATGAAATTTCAAAAATAATCCATAAAAAAATATTTGATTCAAAAAAATGAATATCTTCTTTAATATCTAATAAAAATTAATTTAAATTTTGAAATTAAATATTCAAAAGGGTTAGTTGGCGGGCTCATTTTACAAAATCAAATTTGAAAATTTGTAACAATCACATTTAATCATTTAGAATGGTATATTGTTGAAGAAGTAATTTCTATTGTTAGTAAACAATTTTTTCTTTTAATTTTCTCAAAGAATACAAAGAATTAGAGCAAGTTAATTGTTATCATTTGTGAATTGCATTTCTTTCATGATTTGTGTTTGTGATTTAGAATCCATTATAATATGGCGTGGATACAACTGGAAAACCGCGAAATCTCGCCGTGTGAGTTAACTACCATAAATATGTTATTTGGAATTGGATTAGTTAAAAGAATGTATTTACCTGGGACGAGCCGATTGTTGAACAGGCAAGTTATGTTCAGAAATTGTTTAATAGAAAACAAGTTGAGGTAAAAAAAAATGAAAAGAGAAATCGCTTTGGATTGGATTGACAGCCCACGCTAAGCGCTCAGCTCACAGCTCGACGACATGCAGCGACGATGCGACTTCATACGGTCGAAATGTTAAGTAGAGAATCACGTGATGGGAATGCGCGGGCTCGCACCTCTCCCTACTCATCCCCACTCCATCCATCAGCTTTACTGCCCACTCTACTAACATTTGATTAAAAAGAAAGAAAAAAATAATTTCACAAATATTTAAAATTCTTAAAATTATTGAAAAAAAAAAATATTTTCATGACATTGGAATATAGAGGACACACTACCAATTAAGTGTGAACCACTAAACAGGGCGGTATGCATAGGGGGCTCTGGGAACTCGAGACCTCCTCTTCCTAAAAATATTTTGACTGACTAGAAAAAATTACATTTCCTCATAAATGTTGCAGAGTATTTTAAAAAATGGATAACTTGTAATCTGTGCTGGAATCTCTGCCCCCTGAAATCCAGCAAACATCCAAATTTAAAGTAGAAAGAGACAATGAGAAACCCTTTCCTAAATTATATATATATATATTATATTATATTTTATAAAAAAAATTATTATCCCAATTTTAGTGGTCTCGCTTCCAGGCCAAAACGATAAATTTAAATTTTAAATTAAATTGGATACCAATTAATTTAAATAAATATGAACGAACTCTAAATGCTAAAAAATATTTAATAAAATTTACTTATTTAACAGAAAAAAAAAAAAACAAAATAAAATTAAAATAAACGAGTAAGAATTACTTTTACTTTTATTCTTATATAACACTCCAAGAGATTTAAAGTTTAATAAAACAGCTTGATTATTTGAAACCAAATTATGTATAGTTTTAATCCAAGAATCAAAGAAAATAAAACATTTTCCACTAATCATCCCATTGTAAGTAGTATTTAATTTGAATTTAAAAGATTTTGTAAAATGTATCAGTTGCGTCTTCATCATGAATCAAAAGGAAGAGATGACTACCTTTTCCTGACGAAGGTCTGAAATTGCGATCGAAATAAAAGTAAAATTTTATCTGACTTTTGAAAAACATATTAATTCAATACTCTGAAAGCTTCAATTCAAATATAAATAAAAGTAATTTTCTCTATTTCATTTGATTTTGGCTATAAGAAAAGGAGGATAAATTATAGAATAAAAAAAATTTGAATTTTACCTGGGATGAGATGACAGATGCTGTATGGAGATTTTAATAAATCAAGTCAAATTCAAAATAAAAATACAATTTACCAAAAAAAATTTAATATTTTTAAAGCACAGAATAAAAAGGGTAATAAAATCATTTTAAAAGATGCAAACAAATATCGGGGGGGGGGGGTCATTTTTCACTGCTAGATGACAGAGGTGTCATTTGTGTTTTTTCTTTAGAGAAAAAAACAAATAAAACTAAGAATGTAAATTTCAAATTGAAAAATCTAAAGGGTGTTATTTAATAATTCACCTATATAAGCTTATAGATGAGTAAAAATAATTTTAGATAAAGAAGTTTAATCTAGCAAATAAAATAAAGCCCAAAATAGGCCAATTTCAAGTCACACTGCCATCACAATTCAATTTGAAATCGGAAGAACGGTCACGATAAAAACAGAGATTTAAAAGAGATTTAGGAACACATCAGGATTAAATAGCCTAGCTGAAAATCATTTAAAATATTTTAAAATTTAACTGAAGGGCTCAAAAGGAATACCAACAAGATGGTAGATAGCTTTATCACGGAACTACATAAATTAGCAAAATCCTATAATTTTGGGGCATTAGAAAACAAGCTAATTAGGGATAGATTTGGTAATAGGCTTCTGCGATGCAAAGCTTCAATTATTGTTATTATACATTTATTATTATTATACATTCAGAGCGACAATCGGAGGTGGTGAAGGGACAACAAAAGATCGACAGACCACAAGGAGGAAGAAGTTAATAGAATAGAAGGAGAAATAAATAAGAAAAATAACAATAAAAATTCAAAACAAAAAACGGATTTGGAAAAATAATGATTCCAAAAAACGATGTGGGCATAAAACGGTCCATGAATTGAAACTTTGACCCGCTCGTATTTTAAATGCGAGAAAATAGGGCATTTTCCCTTTTATTGTATATCCAGAAAGATAAGGAAAAAAATTGATATATTGAAACAATAGTATTTAATAGAAATGAACCTCTGTGGTTTATAGAAATCAAAATAGGAAACAAATTTTAAATTCAAATTAGATTCGTACGCTAATGTTTCGATTCTATCTAAAAAAGATTTTTTCAAAATAAAATCGAGGGTGAAGTTAGAGAAGCGGAATAAAAGACTCTATGGACAGGGCGAATCGAAATCAAAATAGATGTAAGAGGATTTTTCAAATGCGAATTAAGTTGTAACGGGAAAAAATGCTTTACACGTTTAAATATACGTTATAAAAGGGGTGAAAGAACTATTATTAAAAAGATCGGAAATAAAGAGTTTAGGTTTTATTTTTAAAATAGAATAGAAATCGAATTAAATAAGAAAACAAATTTCTATGCTTAATTACTAGTAACTTATTATTAAATGTAATAGAGGAGAAGGATTTGGATGCTCAAGATTGAGAACAAGGTTTATTGGGGTGTGTGTGTGTGTGTGAGTGATCATCGCCAAATCATTAAATTTGATTTAACCCGGTACAAACAATTTGAAAATTTAAAAACCGAACGTAACGAATCAACTTTGTATGGCATTTATTCAAATAATACAATTTCGATTACCCCATTGGAATTAATTAAGTGTTAACCGGGGTGTTGTTATATATCAAATCTATAATGACCAACTTTGAGCATAAATATATATAACTACCAAATTGGACGGAAGATGAATCAGTAAATCTTGTCCTTATTGAGCATCTAAAGACTACATTATTGCTGATCTTGCCGTCTCCTCTATTAGAATTACAACACAGTAATAACTCTTTTCTTTCAACTTTATTATTAATTTTTAATATCAAATTAATATTCTTATTCCCCCACACCGTGGTCAAGAGATTAGAGGCATTGACATTGTTAAGAATCATATGGGATGTGGGTTCGGTTCCCAGGTAGTCCGATGAAAAATTATTTAAATCAATTGGATACCAATTTTTTGTCTTCGGTAACTTGGGCCATATAGACTTTTAAACGATAATTGTTTATATTACGATTTGTATTATCCAGTCACAATGATTTAAATAACGGACTGCCTGGGATCCGAACTCACACCCCTTGGATTATAAATAAATATACCTGGATAATTTGTATCATTAATAAATAAATTTATATTGTATGTCGTTTCAGGTCTTTATGGCTTCTGATGAATAAGATGATTATATATTTTTTATAGCAGCGATTTTCAAATTGGGTTCCATGGAACGAACGTCTGTTTTAAATACAAGCTTCCCGATTGTTTCACGAATTGTGGTTTATATTAGTTTGCACTAATATTCTGCACTAATGTCTTATTAGTAGAATTGATCATTAAGAAATTAAGTCATGATAATTTGTTTTATGAGGAGATGGGAGAGTTTCATTAAAACTTTTAATACTCATAAAGGATCTGTGAATTGACAAAGTTTGAAGATCGCTTTATTCTATTAAACATTTTTTTTATAAACGCCTGGATTATTTTCTGAAAGTTATAAAACATAATAAATAAATTATTAGTTAATATGATATAAGAAAATTTAAACAAGTCTTTAAATATGAAAATCTTGGAAAGAAATACTTTTTTCATGGGAGGTATTGAAAAAAAGCTCTAACTTTTATCATGAGGTTTATTTTAATTATTTAAAAAAAAAAAAAGATATTTTTTATAAAATCTGAATAAATTTATTGAATTCCATCCAAATTTTGGAAAAACAATAAATGAAATGACAAAAACAAAATACTTAATTAACGACGATCTGTTTTGCCAGCTTTTCGTTTGCCTGAATACAAATGTTGAGGCATTTTTGTTCCAATAAAGCGATCTGCTTCTCCTTTCATGCCTTTACGAGCAATCTTGGCCTTAAGAGCTTTATGGGCAATATTTTTCAATTTGTACTTCATCTGAAAAGAAAAAAATTAATTAAAATGAATATTTATGAAATAATAACACTTCATATTATTTTATATAGTAGAGGGAGGGTTTATTTAATTTTATTATTTAATAAAAAATCAAGAATCATAATAAGAATAAATTGTGGACTTCATAAAGCTGACAGTGTTCGCAGAGAATGTTGTAAGTCTATGGAGACGAGCAGAGAGCAAATTCGGTTGATTTTTCCAAATTATGTCTTAGACATAAAATAACTCAACATGTTCAACTTTTGGGTCAGATCCAAAATAGCATCAAAAGTATTCAACAGAAAATTTAGGTTAGACCCTTCCACAAAGGTGAAAGACGGATATCACATGCTAGAAAGAATTATTGTTCCATGTCTAATGTGTGCTGATTTGTAAAAAAATATCTGCAAAGTCAAAAATAGGGTGATTACAATCCCTTTCTTCCTTTCTAAAGGAGAGAACCCTAAATCTTTTTTTTTAAATTAATTTAATTTATTTGCCTTATTTTGGAATTGAATGTAGGGATGAAGGGAGATTAACCCAGTCCTTCGCATTGCCTTTCGCTAACTGGACATAAAGAAATACTCATCTTAGATCGGTAACTCTTGACCTCCATCACCCTGAATGTTTTTCTATTATAAAATTAAAATTACATTTGTATCCCGAATTAAGCTATGGTCGATGAGCTTTGCGCAGGTCTCAGAAATAAGTTTTTTTTATCTGTCTTGTTTCGAGTTTTTAAGATAAAATACTTCAACTCTAATTCAAATTTCGTATTTTTTGTTTGACAGTTTATTAATGTTTTTTTTTTTTTAATGGCTTTGGTACAATACCATTTGGCTAACAAAAAAGATAGGAATGGCCTATAAAGATCCCAATATCATATTAGGGGAAAATGAGGTCTAAATGAACAAGAGAATAAGGGATAATACATTAGAGATATTTAATTTTTATTTGGACAGTATAGGCCCACCCACGATCTCCGTGATTTGCCAGAGATGTTTTTCTGCCCGGAAAAGCGATTTATCGGCATCCCGTGAAAGTGCTTGATTTTCTTATTTCTAACTCCTCCTTATATATTCATTTCTAGCTAGCTAACTAATCCTATTTTTTTTTTGCTTTCATCTAAGCTAAGGAGTAGAGGATGTCTTAATTTATTTAGGGGTTCTACCAACATCAATGAGAGGGAACACTTTTTTGTCTGTAGTTCTAATTCAAGGTATATTTGAGGATTGATTTATCTTAAATATTTTTATTCCTCCAGGCCTGGGATGAGATCACCAATCTCCTCAGCAGAACGGCGAACTAGAACACTCTATCAACTCCTAGACGGAGCCCTCAAACTAATAATAAATAAATAGAAAAGTAATTAAATACAAACAAAAATGCAGCATTTTCAAAACCAGAGTGAAATTAAGAACATATATATACTATCTATTGGTCGGAGAGCTTTTTCGTATTTCCGTTAAAAGGAGGATATGTATAAGTAGAAGTATAACAAACCTTATGTTGATAGGTAAAGAAATTTTATCTTGCTCATTATCATAGAACCTATTAATGTGGGTTTTATAAATAGTGCATTCAAAGAAAGGTGATCCAAATCGCCAATAATGACACCATCCCAGCCACAATATGGCAAATTTTTTAGATTTACAATATTTAACAATTATTTTGTGAGTATATTTTGCTGGTGGATCAAGTGGCCCTGGAAGTTGAACTCAGGCTCTCCAACCTGCCCGAGGCATCAGTGTGCTTCCTTAGTACCAAGCTACCGGACACTCGATCACACCAACAAAAAATTCTCTTTATTTATCTAGATCTCATGATAAAGTTAGTCCGCAGTATATGCTGCTACTTAAACCAGCAAGGGGACCAGTATCTTGTCCGGCTTTAACCCTACTGTAACCCACAACCTTTGAGGCAATGGTAACTATTAATAATACATATACATTTGAATTAGATATAATATTCAATCTATCTGCAATATTCAAAAAATCGATGTCAACGGAAATACTTGTTTTGAAGTCCCTTGAGTCTAAAGAAATGTGCCTCGCAAAATGGTATATCTGTGTGAGAACAAGATTTTTCAACAAAAAAAACCTAAGAGGCTGAAACTAGATATTTAAGCTAGGTATCCTCGTTATAGGCACTTCGAAGTTTTCAATAAAATCGGCCAAAGAGTTCTTTACTGAAGTACTTTTTTAGTTCTTTTTGTATTTTCTTAAAATTTGCTCTAACGATTTTGATTAAAATTCATTTCTCAATTATTTATTAGATGATCTTTGAAATGTATTGTAACGCTTATCCCCCCAAAATTTGGGGCCCACTTTACTGATGTACTCTTTTGTCATTGTTCGGATAAACGGCGAGAGTTATTCGGCTCCATTTCTTAAACTACTCTAACGAAATTGATTAAATTGGCATTAAACGGTTACCAAGGGGGCTTGGCAAAAATTATGGTGTGACAGCACATCCCTCAGCTTTCCTTATTTGGATAAGAGAAAGTTATGTGACATGCGTTTTTCACTACAGATTTTTATACTGAGGCCACAAAATGAATTATGTTGATTTTTTTCATCAATGTTTTCGGCGGATAGTAACTTTCTCTTACTTATATGAAATATATAGTGAAAAAGTATTTTCTTTCAGTGGATTGGTATCGGGCCGTGGACCACAGTTTGGGAAACGTTAGCAGATGCTTAAGAGAGGTATGATCATAGTAATTCAATTATTAATAGACCTTTAATATTCTTATAAAGTCCATTCTTATGAAACCTTCTTTGGGAAACAATGAGTGTGATTCCATGAAAATGCCCTCCCCTAATCCTGCGGTTTATTAGGGACAAAAATAAAATTCAAATATATGCAATTCTTCGCTAATACAAAACCTTTGGAAGAAGGGCATTATATAGATACAAATGGGCAAAATTTGTAACGAATTTACTGATTAGAAGAAAATAACAATCGAATAAAAAATTCATATACCTCAATATCCTTAATGCCCATTTCATCACGTGGGGGCTTGGACATACTTCGACTTCGAGATCGAAGTTCAGATTCCATTCTTGGACGTTTAGCAGCTGAATATGATTCGCCTCTTGAAAGTGAACGAGTCTTTGTTGTAGTTCTCGTAAAATTAGCCTAAAATTAACAAATAATAAAAAGCCAATCAATTACAAGAGATAAATTGATAAAAAGTGAACTCCAAGAAAGTAACTCTCCTATTTATTCAACTCAATTACCGAACTTATGAGAAGAAAATTTTTTTATTTTAATGCTTTTTTCAAATAAGAAAAAAATTTTAAAAATTGTTTCTCGACTAAATAATTTATAATTTATTAAATATAATTTTATTAAATTGAAAAATTTTTTTAGAATAATTTCATTAAAAGAATCAATCATGATAAAGAAAACATTATTGGTCTTTGGTTCGCCGTCTATTCTAAAAATGTACTGAACTGAAATGAGCAACGATAGAGGAAAGTGTATTACATACATTTTCAGTTTCAGACATATCAACTCCAAGATTTTCCATTTCCGTACGGAGTCTAGTAGTAGTTCGTCCTCTTACTGCAGCGCCAGAACTTCGTGGAATTTTAGGCTTAGTTGAATTCTTAGTTAGTGCTGCTTCTTGTTTCATAATTGATTTTTTATCACGAATTTGTTTAGCTAATTGCCGAATTTCACGTAAACTAGAAGTCTCCTCTTGAATTGGCACATCATAAAAACCAGCAGCCATTCGTAATCCTTCTTCTTTTTCTAAATTTTCTAATTTCTAAAAAAAAAAAATTTTTAATTCAAAAATCAAATTATGGTGCATTTTTATTATAGTTTAATATAATCACCTCTTCGATATCGGGGTCAATAAAATCAGCAATATTATGACCTTCCCAAAACTCTGGGATGATATCATATTTATATTCTTCAGGTAGATCATAATTTTTCTTAAGATCCAATATATAATCATCACCTTCTTCAACTTCGATATCTCGTTCTAATTTTCGTTTTCTTGAGCCCTCTTGTTTTTTTTTTAAAACATTTTCTATAAAAAAAAAAATAGACAAACGTTAAACTATTATATATTTATAAAATTATTTTCAGGGAAATTTGCTCTCAATCTCTCAGAACCCTTTCAGATTGGATCACAAACGAGCACATGCTTCATTGAGCCCTTTAACACTGTCGATAGCGACTTCAAATATATGGGTTTCGCGACATTCACTAGTAATAGAGCAATAAGCGTGATTCTTTTTATTTGAAGACTTACTTAGTGAAATTGACTAGCATTCTGCATATATTAGTTATTTTTTCAAGTAGTCCTTAGTACGGGAAGTACTTTAGCAAGTTAGTACTTCTTAAAGAAAATAATCAACAAATCTAAAAGTAATTTAAGTACTTGTAAGTACTTGAATACCAATTTCTAGTACTTGGTAAATAATTTCTTTAAATCCATTTTACATTGCACGATCTGCACTTAAATATATTAATTAGTCACCACTACATGCTATTTTCTTTGGCACATTCAGGCCTGACCACTAGTATTCAAGCATATTTAGATGCCTTTATATAAATTAGCTGAAATATATTCTTATTTGATTGACTGCGGATCCTTGGCAAGAGAGAAGCTCCCAAGATTTATATGTATGTATATTAGGGAAAAAACACTAAATGGCTTTAGATGCCGAAAGAGTATAAATAAAATATTTAAAAAAAAAGTTACAACATTAACATTGTCAACAGATCTAGCTTCTCTAACAAAAGATCGTTTTCAATAAATAGTCCACCTATTACTAATAATAAAAATTGGTGTCTGAGAGAGAACCTATCAAAGTTGCCAAACGTTGTTTGAAATGTATATAAGTCGAGTTTATTTTGCCCATTCTTTAAAAAAAATTAATTTGTACTCAAAAGAAGCTAAAATAAACAAGATTGGGGCTAGCTTTTGTTCAAACAATCCATCCAAATCAAGTTTCCTATTTAGTCATCTAGAAACTTTATTTTATATTTTTTTGCCTATGGGATGGGTATATTGATATTTTGCCCTGATCGAACCTGCTTCAAGCTCCGGGCCTCAAGCTTAAACTTAAATTTGAGAAGAATCAAGAGCGATTGACAATAATTGGCTCGAGCTTCAAAGAGGCTCCAATCGGGACAAAATATGACCCTAGGCAAAGTATACCTCTAAAAAAATATAAGATAAGATAAAATTTCTTAATGACTATATAGGACGATCAAAAATGGAAATGTTATTTGGATGAGTTGTTTGAATTAACGCTGTTTATTTATCTTTCTCTTATTATAAAAATGAATTTTTTAAGATTATGCAAATTAAACTCAATTCTTATAAATAATTCACACAACTAGCACACAAGGTATCTGGCTAAATAAAAAAAACGGTCGCCTTCAAATCACCCCTTCTTACTAACAAGGGATGAATTATTAAATGCAAAACGAAATTTTCAAATCGGGGGTATAACAGTTGAAAATGATCCTTATAAGTCGGCTCTAGATTTGAAAATAATACATAACTGTAGTAAAAGACAAGTCATGAGAATGTCAAGGAGGCAACTTCACAATGAGACAATACTATCAGTCTCAAAATAAATTGGACAAGCTCTCTCATTAGTAGAGAAACTTAAAATCGAAAAATAAAATAAGAGGTAAAACATTATAAAATTTGGTGATTTTGAATTACTATGCCTACAAAAGTAAACAAAGGAAAGAGTTTACCACAATTTATTTTGAGATGTTATTTAGTGAGTAAGAGTTCTTGAAAATAAAATACCTGGTATGCATGGAGGCCGTTCTTTTGAATCCCGGGGTGTGGGCACCGCTACTCTCAATCTGTTGAGGATCCCATCTACTTTTTTGGTGCGCATTTTTTGATCTATCCGATAAGTTAAAAGATTTTCACACGCCTAAAGAATTTTAATAATAAACATAATTTGAATTAAATAAATAACATTTTATATAATAATTATGATTACTTGAGTTTTGACTTCTATAACGCCTTCATCTGTAATTGTGCTCATTTCCATAAAAGGAATATTTTCATCTTCAAGAATTTTCAACTGTTCTTTCCTTTCTGGAGGAAGTTCATTATATTTTAATATGTCCATTTTATTCATTACCACAATTAATGGCTAAAAAAATAAAAATGGATTAACCTATTGTGTACGGTACAAGTGACATATCAATTTATCCCCATCAAAGTGTTAATTAAAAGAGCCGGGCCAAGTTCCAGCAATAAAAAACTTAAATAATTCATTCAGAAAAGATCATCCCGAATAAAATTTAAAAAAAAGTTTTTCTTTTATTTGACCGTATAGGTTCACCTATAGTGATCCCTGTTTATTTACCCTTGGTATACTGAGACACCTCAAACAGCTGAACTCAATCGTAGCCATCTACAGGCATTCCGTGAAGTTACTCATTTTTATTGATAGCTCTTCCTCTTCCTATTTCATTCAGGTTCCTTCTATTGTTTATATATTTATTTAATGAAAATATCTCCGATCTTCTGCAAATCTTATTGACTTTCCCACCAGTCGCTACATACATTTGAATTTAAACAAATATGACAGGCCTAATTAATTCTTATATAGTGTATTACTATTTTATACTCAGGAGGTCACATCTTGTGACTACGTGAAATGAAAATGAGCTGACTGGCATTTTTCTGCTTTTTCCTCTACTTTCTTTCTTTTTCTCATCTAGGTAGGTAGTATCCATTATTTACAATCTGACCCCGAAATACAGAAGACAAAGAAGAAAAGTCCATTCTTTTGAGGCAGAAAGCATATCTAAAATTGCAAGTCGCCTTAAAGCAGAAACTAAAATCATATTTGCTATATGGTTTTTCGAATTCCCAATTATAAAAATTAAAAGGATGTAAAAGTGAACTGAATTCTGCTGGTCTTATTCTCCTTTATCTTCATAAATAATAATAAGTGTTTT
>JAAAKE020143758.1:0-13249 GCA_010014785.2 Anisolabis maritima | reverse complement strand
TATATATATATATATATATATATATATATATATATATATATAAGTAGAAGTTGCCCTAATTAATAACGTTAACTAGTAAACATTAGTTATGTATTAACCAGGCATATTTATTTACATTAATTGATTCCCAATTGAATTAAATAAATTTTCATCTGCCTGGGATCTGAACCCACACTCCTGGGCTTTTAAGGTTAAAAACAATGAGAAAGTCAATATATTTAACCTCTCAGGGTGCAGAGGTCAGTGGTTCGCTTGCAGTCCTGACAAAAATGTATTTAAATTAATTGGTTACCTCGGGGCGGGGTAATAGGAATTTAAAATATTTATATTTCGTTACCATGGCAACGAGTTGTGCTACCTTTTCTATGGGATTCTTAATATCCTAAATTTGGGGCCTACGCTATTTTGCTTGATTTTTTTTCTTGATAGATCTTCTGGGAAATAATTAATACATCCTAAAGATATTTTAATTTATTATTCTATATGTAGGGCCAATTTAATCAAAATCTTTGGAATAGTTTAAGAGAAAATCACAAAAATCCTAAAAGCGTACAAGAGTAAAGTGGGCCCCAAACAATTTTGGTAGGAATAAGGTTTACATTTCAAAGATCATCTAACAAATGATTGATTAATGAATTTTAATCAAAATCATTTAAGCGAGAAAAGTGGAAAACAATAGTATATCAATAAAGTACTAGTACTCTTTGGCTGATTTTATTTAAAAGCTTCGGGGCGCATGCGATATGGGTACCTAGCTTAAATATAAAATTTCACCCCCATACGATTCTTTATTTTTGAGAAATCTTGTTCTCAGACACGCGGTAAAGTCACACCTCCTTGGAAAAAGGAGACACGAAGACAGACCCATTTATTTTAGATTCAGGGGACCTCAAAACGTGTATTTTCGTTGAAATATCGACATCTATTTTTTTGCGATCGCAATAATTTTTCACTATATATTATGTAAGAGAATGTAAAAATAAATTAAAAATAAGGGCCATCTTTTATTTATAAAAAAAAATTCAGGGCAACTTTTTGTTACAATTTCGAACTTCTTTAGGACTTCAACTTTTAACACAAATTATTTAAGAATTGTAGCATGGCATTAGGTCCCTGTAGATTCGCTTCGGAACTGAATTATCTTGATGCAAATTGTGTGTAATCTCTTGACTTTAAATTCCTTATTTTAAAATATTTCTTTTTTTTATTTCGTTTGCCTTATTTTATTAAAAATATAAAATAAACGCTTAAAAGAAAAAAAAATATTTGAAAAAGACGTAGGCTATAAAATATTCTTCAAAATGGAGTTTAGTTTTACTGCTTGTTTCACACGAATAAATTCTCTGGCAAAGTATAACTTTTTCTTTTTCTATTCCTTTCTATTACCATACATTAGTGATAACTCCTAGCTAAAGGCGCACCTCCTTGGAAAAAAAAGAAAATGAGAACCGACCTGCAATATTCTCCCCAAATAGTAAAGAAAAAAATAATATGTAATTATAATTAAATGGGATGAAGAATCTTATTTCTATATTTCTTATAAGAATAGAAATAAAAGAATTACTCGATATAAAAAATAATTAAGTATTAAATAAAACCTCTAAAATTAATATTTAATGACAATAAATAAATTTTTCATTTCTTATAAAAAATTTTTTTTCTTTCACTTTTCTGTTTGATGATATTTTTTATTTAAATAAACCCCTGGAAAATTTGCTGTTGCATTAGATAGAGGAAGAGAGAAAGAATTGGTTGGGGTGAGATTGAAAGTCCCTTGAAGTGTCCAGAGATTAAAGGCCACCTTCTACCGGGCTACCTGTCCTACCTCCATTAATTTCGCCAGGGGCGTTAATGAGATGGCAGCCACCGACACAGGAACTTCATTTACTTCTCGAATCACCAACATCGCCCTGGCTTGCCTTTTGCATTTATGAATAAATAACACGATGAATAGACAACTCGTCGAATCCGCTTGTTCATAATACCCCATCATATATATTACCCTGCACAGTATATGCTACATCATATAAAATAAAATAAAATAAAAAAACATTGAAAAATTCCGCACCATTAATTTTTTTCATTTTCATATGTTTTTATATTATATTACAACAATATTTTTTTTTTAATATTCACTAGACTAGTATATCTATTAAGGTTTGTTATAATGGGTTTTAAAAATTCTCCCCACTCCTCTGTTTTTCGCTTTGTACCTAGGCAATCCGTTTTGCTGGTTTAATTATTTATAGGTTACCACTTCATCAGTATTAATAAACAAAATAAATATTTTTCTTATCATTGAAAAGACCGATGGCTGGAGAGAATGGTGAATGGAAAGTAGAGGTGTGGCAGCCAACAAAAAATACTATTTTCGTCGTCGCTTCTAGTGAAGTTCTCACCTTTCATAGGGACGAAGAGAATGTTAAAATATTAGATGATAGGAAATTATCCATAGATACAATAATCATTTGTTATTTGGTCAACACTGGCGCCTTTTTTTTTGTAATATTATATATTTAAATACAAATATATTTTTCACCTATTACATTTATTTGTATGGATAATTTCCTGTCTAATATTTCAATATTGTTTTCGTCTTTATGAGTGAGGCCTTCACTCGATGAAAATAAATTGTATTTTTTGTTGGCTGCTACACCTCTACTTTCTATGAAATATTTTTCTATTTATTCCATTCTTAAAATTTTGAAATTTGTAATTTTTGTTGGTGGATCCAGAGGTCGAACCCAGCCTATTCGGCCATCCATATTTGTTTTAGGATCGAAGCAATTATTTGAAATTTCAAATAAAAAAAAAAAAAAAAAAAATGCGTTGTCACAAACTTTATTCTATTTTTTGTCTTTTGATATATGAGGATTTTTGATATCATTGTACTATTTATATTTTTATTTGTACATTTTTATTTTAAACGATATATTGAATCTTATGGGGTATTGTTTGCAAACCACCAACTATTTCAAACAAAGCCCTATAAATTTTATCGCTTAGAGTGGGAAGAAAACCAACACTTTTAGAATATGAAGCGAGACCTCTATCTCTGCTCAAGAACCAAGGACGATACCTACTTTATTGTTAATATTTAATTTTGTAAGTTAATAATAATTAGAGCTGCTTAGAGCAGAGCTACAGCTCTTTCTTCATGATCTGAGGGTCTGCTTCAAAAAAAAAATTATTCAAATTATTTTGGAACCCATTATTTTAAATATATATGGACAGACAGATAACGTAATAATACTAACATGTCTAAATGGTCACCCAAACTGGAAAGACAAAAAACTTTTTAAAATATGATAACATTATTTAACAGCCAGATTCGTAGATAAGATAAGATACTCTATGGCCATCTAATTTATTTTAAATCTTAGATCGTTAATTATTACTTTTGTATTCGAATTAGATTACATGCACCTCAAACCCAGCACATATCTAGTAAATAAATAAGAAATAAAATTCCAATTTTTTTTTTTATTTTTCTTTTAATAACTAAAATTAATTTAATAAAATATAAATATATTGTCAGATCTCCACATCTATATTTTATTTAAAATAAAAAAAATTCTCTTAAGAAAAAAAAAATTTAATTTCATGCATGACATATATATATGGTCTTTTGCACACAAGCCGAGTTTGTCCTGGGTGCGGCAGCCCTTGCATAAATTCTCTGAATTTGAATTATTCATAATTAGTACATTTATCAAATTTATTCTTAAATAAAAACATAACACCCTTTAATAAAAAAAATATTTAAAAATATATATCCTTTTTTATATTCTACATTCAATTTATGAAATTGTGATGATTAGAATTTATTTCCTAAAAGGACAAAATGCAAGGAGCGTTTACAATGGAAATGAATTTGTATTTTTAGCATATGGAGAGAGAGAGAGAGAGAAGGAGGACTTGGCAGCTAAAAGAGTTAAAATAGTACCAAGATATGAATAAATCATCGCAAATAATAGTCACAAATTCAATGGTTCTATTTACATTTTAATTAAGCTAAATAGAACGCCACTTGGACATTAATAAAAGTCAAATTAAACTCCTATTCTACTTTCTTGATTCCTGTTCTTTTATTTTTAATAAGTAATAATTATTTGGAAGTAGTGTTACAATATATTTAATACATTATTTGGGAATTTTTATTTTATATAATATATATACCAGGTAATTTTCTTAATTGCTTATTTAATTTTTTTCTGTTTCGGTATCAAAAGCCAGTAGTTTGCTTCTCGTCCTGAGCGATAAAAATTTATTTATATTATATTGGCTACCAATTAATATAAGTAAATGGATGGAGTCTAAATGGCCTCTTAAAAAAATGCTTTTTCAGCATCGGAGTCCACTTAGATTCCATCATTATTTATTTATATTAATTGGTAGCCAATATAATATAAATAAATTTTTGTTACTCAGGTCTAAAAGCGAACCACTGACCTTTGGTACATGGGACGAGCCTTCTACCTCTGCACCAAGGGACAGGGTAAATTTAATTAATTTGAAGAATTCATGGAAAATTTAATTAAAAGAGAAATAATTGGAATTTATTATTATGAATTAAATAAATCTCATCATACAATCATCAAAATTAATATTAATATTCCCCTTTGTGTTAGAAATATAAAATTTTCTTTTATTCTATATATTATTCACATATATGTAAAATTAGTGATTCAAAAAAAAAAAAAAATTTAATTATCTTCTCCAATTTCATTCTTATGTTAGCGCTTTCACGTTTATTTAAAATTATTATATTATTCAGGTAGCCAGGATTCCATGGCCAATGACTTTTTTATGCTCTTGGTTTTAGGGACCTAGCCAGCATATTTTCCTAAAGGTTCGTCCCGGAGTTTTACACACATCCAAAAATATATTTACGAATCGACCTCGGATTTTTTTTTCATATAATAACGAATTATTACCTTTTCGGAAATATTTTTTATGGTCCAAGACACCTGAAAGGTTTGTAAATATCCAAGATTAGTTTGCTTTTTTTTCTATTTTTTTTTTTAATTTAATGTAATTTTCTTATTTTTTATTCACTTTTAATAACATTTGAGTTTAAACTTCTGTTTGGTATAAGTAATTGGAAAAGGAAATACTTTCAAGGTTTGGTTGAATTATACTAATTGTACTATTAAGGCGAATTTAATTCTCAACAAGTTTGTGAATAAAATAATTGTAAATTTTAGTCTTCAGCATTTGAGGGCATATAGCATATATATATTTACGATATAATGATTCAGATAGATATATTTATTTATACCAAATGGTACCCAATAGATTTAAATATTCTTTTTTCCTTCCAATTTAAAAAAAAATATTTTTTTACCAAAAACCGATATTAATTATTAATTTATCTACAATACAAAGGGGAGATTTTTTTTGGAATTTGCTTATCCAAACTAAGTCCTTTAGACAATACAAAAAATTCAATTATTGGTTTAGTTATCATCACCGCCAACCAGAAAATAGACAAATAACGTTGTGGGTTTGTTTTCTCATCAGCAGCTCAAATAATATTGGACAAACCTATTAATGGAATTGTACAAACCAAGTCACCTATTGTTGAATAAACAACACTATATTTGTAGAAAAACAAATATCAGAATTTTACAAATTTAATTTGGAAAATGAATACAATAATAGAATGAAAATAGAATATTTACACCTTGTAGATGTTTCGGGGACTCGACGTCAGAGAATTACTCTGATTGATGATATGATTCCTCTAAGGTCATTTTTTCATTCTGATAACTATATTGTAAATATATATACACATAGAATTTGAATTCTAAAAAATATACACATAGAATTTTAGTTTACACCAATTGAAAGAGACAAAGAAATTTGAAAAAATCTTTGATGTCCCCGAAACGTCAACAAGGTGTAATAAATATTCCAGGTCTGTCTTATTTATTTTATTTATAAATTCAATTCTACATAAAATTAAGTAAATATTAATAAAATAAAATGCAACGAGGAATATCTTAAACTTGTCATAAACCAATATACATACACAAGTAATAAAAATAAAGTGTACTAATGAAATAATATTTTCGAATATTCCCTTAATATAATTAAATGTAAGTATGTTCGTATTACTTTCATTTTTTCTAGTTTTTTCATGTGTGCGATTTTTTTACTATTACATTTTCAGCTAAATGGGGGAGGAATAGCAAAAATAGTTAACCATTTTTTCTTCTCTCCCATCACAAGCAGGCCGTGCAGCTGATTAGAGTTAAATTTGATGTCGAAAGAGAAAAGAAAGTAGCCAAAAGATGAGCCTTTAAGTAAATAAAAATTTGTTTAATTTATTCAGCTTTTAATGAAATAAGGCCATTATCATTAGAGAGTGTAAATATATAGTTTTTTTATTTTTTTAATTTCAATTTTAAGTCATTCGGCTGCTGAGGCCATTTTGACTTTAAATATAGATATATGTGATTAGAAAAATTGGTACCGATGGCTTCCGGCCTATGTTCAACCCTCTTGTTTCTCGGAGGCCACCTATCCCAGATTCAGCAGTGCTTAATCTTACTTATTGACAGTGATCTCAGTGGCTGTGGCTCTTCTCTCCGGCCAGGCCCGCCGGCTAAATATATAGAGTTGCTAGTTTTGTTAGAAATGCCAACAATTCTAAACAATAGTGCAATGACTGGAAGTATTCTTGTTATTTTCCGTTGATAGTTTATTGAATCAGAACGATCAATTGTTGGTATATTTATATCATTATTAAGGGCCGGTAGTCTTTCATAGGAGCATTTTTCTCTTTATTATGATCTGAAAGTTATATGATTTGGTACTCGGATTTATTTTCTTTTCCCCTATTAATTCTATTATCTAGCTGAGGAGAACAAGCAATCATTAAAATTTCTTAGCTCCTCCATCTTCGACCCTGCATAATTTCGCAGTATTTCATGCCCCTACGTCCATCTTAATTGGCCGCTTTAATGCAATGCACGCCTTTATAATTGTTGTAGCCACCACTTGATTTGCATGCCGAATTCGCAAGCCATTTGGAGTCAGCTTCGACTTCCATCCATAATCCAATAACAGCCACTCTAACCCAAAAATTATGAGTTTAAATTTGGATGTACATCTTAAAAAAAAAATATCATTCTAAATGAGAGCGAAAATTGAATTGAATTAACAATTCGTTAAAAAATGTAAATAAACTCAATTAAGGAATAAAAAAAAAGGCAAATTAAAATTTCCCTTTAATATCGAAAATGAAATCCTAATAATAAAAAGGAGAGATAAAGTGACGTTCGGTCTAATTTCTTAAAATAAATTGTTTACTAAATTAAAAGATTTTAATTTAATTTCCATTTGAATTTAATCAATACCATTGATGAATCAAATTTAAACTATCCTTAATTTTTATTTTAGATGGCATTGCAAATATACGGTGTCACTTTACGGAGTGAAAATTTAGCCAGCCTGTATTGTTCTCCGAAATCATCCTTTACGGTTCTTTTGGAGTATAATGATGATAGCCAGGTCTAATCGCAGATAAGAGCGATTGAAAAGGTTGAGAAAAGAGTAAAAATTATGACAATACCTCGGCATTTCTTGCTGATTGTCTACGACACTGCAATAATAAACTTATTTCCTTTTGAAATAAATAAATAGAAATAAATAGAAAAAAAAAAAAAAATGTCTTTCTTTTCTAAAATATGGTTGTATGGTCTTAGAAAAATATTATTCCCGAATTAAAAACATAAAAGCCAAAAAAATGCCCCTTCTAAAAGACACAAAATATTACAGGCAACGTTTATTCGCTTCTTAACTTTTAAGATAAGGGAAGACCCATTCTATGACACTGCATTCTGTTTATAAAATTTTATAGAAAAATTTGTAAATTCTTAGAAAAAAAGTAAGTATTTATAAGACGGCTTTGGATTTATAGAATTATTGTTGTCATTCTAAAAATATGTCCCTTCAATAACGCTTCTAAGAAATAAGAATGATGCAAGGCTTCCCTCTTTGTTTCTAAGAATGAGCGAATATTTTTGATTCTGCCTCTCTCCATCTCTCAAGAATTCGAAAAAATAAAAAATTTAAAATTAATGGGTTAAATTTGAATTTAAGGCTATTATTTATATAAAAATGGCGTTTTTTAAACTTCATCTTTAATTATTTATTTTTTGCAGCAATGGCATATCCGAAAAAAAAATTTATATTGATATTTGGTTGTATATTCAGTAATATGTTATTTTAAATGCAGTTTTATCATGAAAGGAAGCTGGCTGGATAGGTGAGAAATGGAGGCAGCCAAAATTAAAATTAAATAACATATTTTGGTATAATTTATTTATTTATGAAGAATTGTCAGTTTTAATCAGGGCAATTTCATTGTTCGTTTTCTTTCATTTGATGTGTATGATAATGGTAATTAACGATAGGCCTATATACATTTTTAGAAAGTTTTTTTCTCTTTTTATGTCATCGAGCTAGTGAGTAATAAAGGCTGGAAGACAGATTTTGTCACAAATAAAATAAAGACCCAAAATATAATTTCCTGTTTTATTTTAATTTTCTTTAGTTGTTTGCATCTCTCACTCATAAATTATTTTATTTCAGAAACTATCCATGGAATTAAAAAACTTGGAATCTTTAAAAACTTCCAATAAAGTGAATTAACCAAAAAGTAAGGAATACAATGAGAAAGAGAAATCGAATTTAATATCATTCTTTTTTTTTTTTTTTTTTTTGATGAAATTTGTTAAATTAAACATCAAAAATAAATATAGGTAGATGATTTGTTTGCAAATTGTCTCTCTAAGCCAAACCTGGGAATCGACGTCGATCCAATTGGCTCAATTATTATTCTCTCAGGTGGAATACAAGGGCCTTAAAAACCGGTTGACATTTCATTGGTGTTTTTCTTTTGTTGTTTTTCCACCTTTCAATTTGGCTGATTGGCTGAATGAATATTCATTTGATTTCAAAATGAAAATTGCCGAGAGTGAGAGAAAGTTAATTTAATTTCGACTCGCAAGCTGATTACAAACAATAATCCTCGAAGAAGAAAAAAGAGAATTGGAAGTTAGATACAAGAAGTTTGATTATTCATTTAGAAACTAGAAAAACTTAACCACCAATTGTCGCTTTAATGTCTTGAAATTCGGGGACCTTTTCGATAATTTTCTTGTGATTATTAGTGTAATATAGTAGGGGCCTGTTACTTTTGATAACAATAACAGATTGTTACCATTAAGCAGAAATTTAAAAAAGCTGAGTGAAGTGCTGTCACATCAGACTTTTTGTGTCGGTTCCCTTATGCAGCCGTTTAATTCCAATTTCAATTTCAATTTTGGTAAAGTGAGTCGCAAATAATTTTTTTTTTTTTTTTTTTTTTTTTGGAGGAAGCGGGGGGGGAACGGTTAATACATTTCTCTCTAATAAATAATATATAATAATGAATGAATAATGAATTTTAAACAAAATCGTTAGAGCGAATTATGTGAAAATAGAAAAAAACTAAAAAAAAATACTACTAGTACTTTTTGGCTTATTTTATTCACAAGATTCGAGGTGCATGCGCCGAGAGTACCTAGCTTAAAATATAAATTTTTCGTTTTTGAGAAATCTTGTTCACACAGATCATTTTACGAAACCCAGTTTTTTAGACTCAAGCGAACTCAAAACGTGTGTTTCCGTTGAAATCTCGATACCGATTTTTTTTACGATCGCAATACTTTCTCCCTGCATATATAGATAAGAGAATGTAAAAAAAAAAACATTTTATTGAACACAATTTATTGCAAAATTCATAATGTAGTCTAGGTATTTATATATAAACAAAACTGCATATTTTATTAGCAATTTAAAAAAAACAATACACATTAAAATTATTGGAAAAACATTCCTATAATAGGCTTAATTACAAGATGTTTAGAAAGTTTTGACAACAAAGGATTATTTTGTTGGAATATTCTGAAAACTAACAAAAGAATTGTTAACAATAATCGAAATTTGATTGAAATAAGCAGATTATGATAACAAGTATTGATAATATTATCCGTAATTACAATATCCGGCGTCCGTCTCACCATGTGAAAAAGTTAGTTAGTAGTTAGTAGTTAGCTTAGTAAGTAGTGCAAATTGCAAATACCAATTAAAATAAAAAATATTAAAAAAAAAAAAAAACTAGAACTGGACATCGGATGAAATGACCTTTAAATGTCCTTGGTCTGCGTTAATACAATCAGGCTCTATAGGAAGGTCTTCCTTTCTGTCATGTCATTTCGGTAGAATGACGTGGATTTCATAATGGAGAGCCAGCCACTTCAGTCCAACAATGATGTTTAGACGAAACGCTTTGTCTTTCAAATAATTCCTAAAAAAAAATCGACTTGAAAGAGAACAAAGATTATATTTTTGTTTATTTAAAAAAAATGTTATAATTTATGGATTGATGATGTTTTTATTCAATTATTAATAATAAACAAATTTGGAAGGGAGGTTGAGCGAATTGAAGCGTTTGATAACGAGAAAGCGCTGGTTTTTCTTTTGTGATCGTCAGGTCACGAGGCAAAAGTTTTTGAATGAGTCATGGATTGATAAATATTTTAGTTAGCAAAAAAAAAAAAAATTGGTTTTAGGACATCACTAAGGCTGGTTCTAAATATTAATATAAATAAATCTATCCTTAATCAAATATCAAGTTATCTCAATATTGTTACCTGAAAATTATAAATATATATTCTATAATCTTATAGGGCTTTATTTGAAAATCAACACGATCAAATGTTAGTCAATAAAAAAGAGTTTACTATCCTCTAATCTAAATCCATGATTTTGGGATTCATAGCTGCAGGATATATGAATAATTTAAATCTATATGCTTTTGAATTCCAATACAGAACTACCTTGACCTTAAGGCCAAATACTCTAGTTAAATTTCTTAAGGTTTTTAAATAATGAGTACAGCCAGGTTTAAAAAGGAGCGATCCTTTTAGGAATTTTTTGATAAAAATTTATATTTTTCTCATACAATAAACATCAATCTCTTTTTAGTTGGAAAAATTTAAAAGGGCCGTAAAAAATCCTTCTCTATAAGTTTTTTGTTTGGCCTTTTATTTTTATAATTTTATTATAATTTTTGGGGAAGAACGTCTCCCTGCCTGCCTCTCTCGCTACGCTAATAATAGAAAATTTATGTAACAAAATAATATTCTTTCATTTCTAATTTCTCTTTAAAGGACAATTAATTTTTGAAAAAATTAGTACTTCCCTTGGAAAGTAGTGTCTTTTTTTATTCTTGAGTGATTAATTTTTTAATAATATTTTGATCTGGAGGAAGGGGGAAACTGGAGGGAGTGGAGAGGTGAAAGGCTTTACACCAGAAAATGTCCATCTAGCCAGAAACCAACTAAAGGTTTTTTAGTGTGCAACAGTGCACCAGGGGGAAATATTTTTTGCTAGGATTTAAGGGGTTTTATACCTTTAATTAAAGGGTTTTCCCTAATAATAATAATAATAATAATATTTAAAAAAATTAGAATTCGCTGTTAGTCTAAGATGATTATAAAAAAATGCATAATTTTATGGAACAATTCTCCCTCTGCACACGTGTGCCAAACTCCTCGATTGGGGTTGTCTGATTCAATTAAACTCTGCCAGAATGGCCACCAGCTCAACTAGGTCATCTGGCCATTGTATCGGCGCACAATTAAGATTTTTTCGCGGCTGTTTACTACAGCCTCTTTGTACTGCAAATTGATTTTCGCACCTCGTCTGGGTCGTCCTCCAGCCCACCCAGCCCTCTCTCTTCTCCTCTTCAGATCATATTGCTCCACGTATAAATTTGCTTGCCTCTGGGTTTATAATTTCAAAGCGGGATAATTTCACTATTAAGCTGATAAAATTAATGCGAGACTAATAGCATGCATAAATGTTCATGCGGTTAGATTATTTAGGCACGATTGGCAGTTTAATTCGCATTGTCAAGAAAGTTTCGCGCTACTAACACTAATCCAAATAAATAAAAGTAAATACACTCAAATATATTAAATATAAAATAAATTTCCATTCTGAGAATATTCTAAATAATCATAATTCTAATCTTTATTGATCTATTAATCAACATATCAAATTTAATGATAATTATCTTTGTCTCATAAATGATAATAATGAAAATACTAGGGTCGAAAAGCCCATTGATTAATTTCTTTACAGTTATTTATTTTTAAATTATCACTAATTATGTTTATTTTTATCGAATAATTATAACTAATTGGAAAAAAAATATTTACTAATTTTTCTTCTGAAAGAAAATAATTATTTTAAAAGTCTCTAAAATTAGAGCTTAAGTCCAAGGCGACTTTGCTAATTTTCAATTTGTCATTAAACTTAGCCACTTCTCAAGTATTAATTAACTTTTTATTCCAATTTAATTTTATAAACTTTTCAACTGGGCGTTATCAGTCCATTCCTTTCTTTTTATCTTTCTATTTATCTATTAATTGAAAGCATCAACTCAAAAGTTTCTTCTTGATTATTGTTATTAAATAAATGCAATGGTTGGATACGTTGATTGTGCCTATTGGGGCGGTTACAAAGGCGGATGTATGTGTATTATCAATTTATTATTATTTATTTGCCTTTCGAAATTGGAGTTCGTATCCGTATACACATCTCTCTTTTCATTGATCTTTGTCATAAATGGAAACATGTTGGTTATTCAGACAGTAACAGTAATAAGGATTTCGTTTTCTTCTAGAAGAGGAATCATTCAAAATGAATGAAATTTTTTTTTTAAATATCCTTTTGAATACAGATTGAAAAATTTCTTTAATTCGCCAGGATAATAAACTTTTCGATAAATAGGATCTCTAGTCTAGTCCAATTTATTTTGAGCCTACGACCAAATTTTCTCCAGGCTTGAGTTGAGTATTTTCATGCAATAAATAAATCCCTCTCAATAGATGAGCTTCTATAATAAATTGAAAATTATGTGGAGCGATCGATTAGTGATGTATAATAAAAATCATAGGGGATTTATTTATATTTTTTTATTTTTATTTTATTTTTACAATAATAAATAAAATAAAATTTGTGCATGGATTTGTTTTTTTTATTTACTTCTCTATGCTAGGGCTGATGATGCTTTAAAATAAAGGGAAACCGATCGCCTCAAAGAGTATATTATTTATCACCAATTCTATCTGTACCGATTTACAATTAACCTTTCCTATGAATGAAAGTACTTCTCTTTTCTCAATGG